>JAJEJO010001135.1:77929-145600 GCA_020662805.1 Glaucomys volans | reverse complement strand
TTTTTTTTTTTTTGCGGTGCCAGGGATTGAACCCAGGGCCTTGTGCTTATGAGGTAAGCACTCTACCAACTGAGCTACATCCCCAGCCCTACCTGCAGAATTTTATGGCAGCATTTTCTTGTCTCACAGATGCAATAGACTCTTGAACCCTGAAAATGCTAATACTAAGTGTTTATTTTCCATCTTTTGTTTCTGAAGTTCTCTGGTCTCTTGAGTTCCATTGTCTGCTTTGCTTATCTTAATGCTTTTGCATAATTGCCTTTCCTCAAAATGCTCTGATCATCTCTTGTAGGCTTATATTTATAAATGAAAGGCTAGAATAAATCGTGTAAGTTGCTGTGTGTCTTGTGTTTACAGAGGCCTCTCCTGGCAGGGAAGGCTGCCCATAGCTCTGTAGAACAAGTGGGAATGCCCGCAGGCGGACTTCCTTCCACGTGAGGGAGAAGCACACAGCTGGGGACTCCTACAGTTGTCCAAGAAGGGCTTTGCTTCTGGAGTGGAATATTTCTACCTCCTAGCAGTGGTGACTTTCCCTCCCAACCTCCCTGCATACAGTGGGGCCCAGGGTGACCTCAGGCCTCTGCTGTTTCCCTCTTCAGGTGTGGCACCATCTTTAAGCCTTCTGAATAGCACTTACACTTTAATTATAGAACAGCTCTTATTTGCTTAACCTGTCCTTTAGGAAAGAACTAAAATTATTTTTCTTAAGTCAATTGGCTCAAAGACCTTTCTATGAGATCATACTTACCACATGAATGACCAAGCTGTGTGAGGGTTTTCTCCACCACACAGGGAGAATGGCCAGCTGACCCTCTGTGCTGTCCCTCTGCCTGTGGATCCATAGCCATTGCAATATCCATCACACTATATTGTAATTATTTGTAAAATCTGTTCTGCCCCACCTCTCCTGTGCCTAATTATAAATGTTTTGATTAAAGATAGAGCATCTTATGTCTCTGTTTCTCCAGCATCTTGTCCAGTTCTTATGACTTGGTCAATAAAATATATAACAAAAAGTAAGATTTACTGAGCTTTTTCTATATGCCAAACTGATGCTAAGCGCTTTGTGTGCATGATGCAATTTATGCCACTTAACACACACAAAAATCACAAGAGTACATGCTATAATAAGCCATTTTATAGACGATGGAATCATCTATGCATATTGAATGAATAAATATTATGGTTTTGTGTCCACTGTACAACAACAACACGGTACAATGAAAAGAGTATGGCCTTAAAGACCAGAGCATGGACCCCTCTTTCCCAATTTAACAGATGTGTCACTTCACTGCTTTGAGTTTCAGTTTGCTGTTCTGGGAATGGGGATAAAATCAGGCCAGGGAATTATAAGCACTGGGATCATTTATATAGCTCCGGTGAATGACAGGGACATAGCAACTAAATATTACTATCAATGACAGTGATTTATATAACATTCTTAATAAGATTGTATATCCTATTTCTGATAACCCTTGAAAACCAATTACTTATTTTTTTCAGTAAAACGCATCATAGTGGGAACATAATATTACAAAAACAGCTGTGTATTTCAATAGGTACAGCAAACCATAGTTTCCAGCAGAGAATTCTAAAAAGCAGACCTGCAAATACACATCTCCACCCAACATGGGGGAAGTAGAATGTTTTGAGTGGATCTCCTCTCTCTCGTGGGGCTGTTCAGTGCAGGAGTGCCCACTGACCCAAGAATATTTCTTTCTAGAAATTTTTTAAAGTTCTCCATTAAGAAATATACTATATTTCCTAATAAAAGTTATAGATTACTTTTTTAAAAAAAATTAAGAAATATAATTAGGTATAAAGAAGTCTTGGCGTCTCCAGACCTATATTTTCATCTTACCTTTACCACTTAATGGCTGTGCATGATAACCTTAATGTGTACCCTTAACTCTCCTTACTGATGTCCCCTCACTAGAATAATAACCACACCTGGAAGATGACAATAGAACATTGTACTGTGAAGCAGCCTGCTTCCAAATCTGGGATCTATCTACAGCTATAGGGCTTTAAATGACTTGCTTAGCCTTCTGGTTAATGGGAATATAGCTCACTCAATTGTGAAGAATAAAATGAAATAACACAAGTAAAATGCTTAGTGCCGTGCCTGCACACACCAAGTAATTACTAAATATCAGAGATCTTCACCATCATTGCCATTTCCTTCACAGGCTGTCAGAACCCCAAGGAAGAAGCTAGACAATACAAACTCACCCTCACAAATGGTGATTATTAATAAATCCTGGTTCAGACACATTTTTAAATGCCTAGGTTTCTGCCTCTCAAAATTATTTGGGAGAAAGGTGAAAATTCACCCAGGGTTGGAATCTCAACTTACACTTTAATTCCCATATTGCAAATTACAGAGTGGCCCACCCCAGAGTCCCAACTCACACAGAGCCAGGAGGGTGATGAAAGTAAGTGAAGCAGAGAGACAGTCAGGAAAAGGACCTTCTTTCTTTTCTTTCCTGTGTGACAGAGAAATGTTTCTCTACTGTCACATTAAAAAACAGTGCCAGACCAGGCACAGTGGCACACACCTGTAGTCCCAGTGACGGAAGGAGGAGGATTACAAGTTCACAGCCAGCCTCAGCAACTTAGCAAGACCCTATCTCAAAATTTCAAAAAAAAGTAAAAGGGCTGGGGATGTGGCTGAGTGGAAAAGTGCCTCTGGGTTCAATCTCTAGTACAAAAATAAAAAATAAAAATAAAATAACTAGTGCCAGGGCATTGGACACTGGCCTCAGACTTGGGACCTTAAGAGAAGGAGTGTGAACCCAGAGACCTGGGAGCATAAGCATGATCTAATGGAAGCAGCACCATGGGGCTTCTTTCTGTGGCTGCTCTGCAGACCTGCAGGCCCAGCCCCCCACATGCTCAAAAGAAGCAAGAAATCTGGATTGACAAGCAAAGTCCCCCAGTTTTTAAGTGCCGATTTAAATATTTTGTTTAAATCCTGCTTAGGTAAAACCAATGCCTCCTGCATGACTGGATCTCCCATTCACTGTGACTCTTTTCAAAGGCATGCAGCAAATGCTGCAAATCGAGCATTGCTCCTGACATGGCAAAGAAGGGCACTTTAGAACCATGTGGTTTAACCTGTTTGGAAGGTATAATTAAATCTTCCAAACTCCCAGCATGTGCTTTTAAGCAGCTGGTGAGACCTGGGAAACTTTCTTTCTCGAACAAAAGAATCTATTGTATCCCTCTGTGGTGGAGAAACAGCCAAGGGTTTCGCCTTCTCACATAATAGTGACGTACAACCAACCCCTCAGCAAGAGAGCTGCGGAACAATGTGCTGTATGTTCTCCTGCGAAGGTGATAAGAGTCTTTACTGCTGTCCACTGGGGATCGAGGATGAAATGCAAGAACTATACACTTCAACCAAAATAAAACCAACCCTACACAACTTTACTGCCAAAGGAGGAAGACTCTCAGTCATCTGGGCCAAATAAGTTAAAATAGCAGAAAAGGGCTATAGCTTCATTGCTTGTATTATGGGTAGGAAATGTTGGTTTTAAAGGTCAGTCTGTCTGTTATTCTGTCATCTAGGATGTATAAATGCATGCATTGCTAATCCTGGCAAACAGGAAGAACCTTTTAGGAGCCACTCTATCCAGTGATTATAGACAAACCTGGTCATGAAATATGAAACTGCATTATGACACCTCTTCTCTATGGATGGATGAGCCCTAGGGAAGGACTAATAGAGGAGGGTCTGAAGATTAAGCCCAGTTATGAGAGTTCCTAAGAGAGTTGTGTCACAGATAATTGGTTATGTCATCTTTTGTTTTTAACTGGGGAATCTCATGATCAGGTTTTATTTGAGGAAGGTTTTATTTACTGTAAATCCTGTTCTTATTCATGGACAAATCACCTCGTAAATTAAGCAGTACCTTCCATTTGTGGTGCATGATTTTAGTTCTCAAAAAGTATAATCACGAATAAGTGTCACAAGCATTTCATGAGTAGGATAAAAATAAAATCTTTCTGTTCAAAGTCACAGGTTAGATTGGAAACTGCTGAGGAAATACTAGAAAATTTCAACAGTCATTTAGCCAGGGTCGAAATTTCCCTTATTTGTGCACATTCAAACAATGTTCTGTATTCATTCTTTTCAGTCACTTAACACATACCTACTGAGGATCAACCACATGCCTGGCACATTTAGGAACTGGAGGAACAAAGAAATAAGATGACAAATTCAGAAAGGCAAAGTACAAAACGGGCATTCAATTGCTTGTTCACTATGCCATAAGCATTTATTAGGGTTGGGAGTATAGCTCAGTGGTGGAGCACTTGCTTAGCTATGCAAGGCCCTGGGGTGGATTCCAGCACCACATTAAAAAAAAGAAGCATTTATTAAGCACCTGCTATATCATAGGCACTGTGCCGAAGGACACTAACATGCGTAAGTATCATTCTTCATCTCAAGTCATAGTGAGAATGAGACATATACACAGTACAGTTGATACACAGATTTGAAATCTCTCTCTGGGGGGTAAGGGAAGGCTTCACAGAGGAGGCAATGTAGATAAAGCCTAGTGACTGTCTACACGTATACTCAATACCCTGATCGATAAAAAACATGACCTCTCTCCTACTGCAAATCTCATACCAATATGAAGTTTCTGGCTGAGATATATTGGACACAAGGAACTATAAACCTCACAAATAGAGCAAATCACACCAGCTTACCACACCAGCTGAATCTTATATATAACCTCCATATTTTCAGAGCTCTCACCAATATTAAATGTCATAAGAAAGGTAAATAGCAAGCTAAAAAACAGACTGGAGCACAACAATGATATATGGGATCATACAATGGCAAGACAGATGCCTGAGAAAACAGTAAGAGGAAATGAGATTGGAGGAGCTAAATCAGATGTTTTCTGAGGAAAGAACATTTGGAAGTGGAATATTGCAGTAATCCCACAACTTTGAACCTCATTGTGTACTTTAAAACATGGTGTTTGATTAATATTACGAAGTGCAAAAGACAAGTCGATCAGTGCCCTCCTCCTTCTCCAGATAGAGAGCAAATGAACAAAGGAAGTTAAAGTTATTTTCCAACATTAAAGATGCTCATCTCTTCATTCTAAATAGTTCACAGTTGCTTTTGAGGATGAAGCCATTCTTGCTATCAGGATATCGAGCAGGAGAATATTAGAGTAGGTAAGACCCAAGGGGAAGCTCATGATCCAAAAATGCTATCAACCCTGAATTGCAAAAAAGGAAGAAATGTAGCATGTTTTAAATACCCAGTGAAATTCTCATCCCTTATAATTAATTGCTGCAGAGGTCAATTGCCAGGCAAGTGGAAGTGATCTGTTATCGGAACAACATACCAATACATTAATTAAAATCTACTTGATATGCTTTGTGAAAACCTAATTAATTGTTGACACGAGGCAGAATACATAACTGATTGAATTTTTTACTTGCTACTAGTATTATTCATAACCTCACAAATTGGTAACCTTTGCAGACCTGTTGTCACCTAGAATATAAGAAAAATAATATGAATATGAAATCAGCAAATGTTGAGAGAAAAACCAGAAACAGCTACTTACACTTATACAGGGTAGATGTGTACTCATGATGTAATTTATTCTACATATGTAATATGTTATTTAAATGTATATACTTAATGTTTTTCTATTTTCTACTTGTTGAAAACATTCCTTGTTCATGTGATTCAGCAATAGTTTGTAGCACTACACATGTGCCACGAAGGGGCTTCATCACCTGAAGTTCAAGACCAACTAGCCACATCCCTTTCAGGTCTCACTGTCTATGACTCTATGACCACTCCATTGAGAACTTATGGTCCATAACTCTTGGAAAAACTCAAGATGACTATTAGTATTTTAAACTATTTAGAAATATGCTTATCCTGAAATTGATGACACACTATACTATACTTCAATTCTTCAAAGACAAGTAACACCCAACAAATCAAGATAGTTGTCATGAATAAAAATATTAAATATTTAAAGCTCACAAAATGATATAACATGGGCTCTTGTATATGTGAATGTGTGCGTGTGTGTGTGTGTGTGTGTGTGTGGTTCTGAGGATTGAACCCAGGGGTACTTTACCCCTGAGCTACATCCCCAGAACTTTTTATTTTTTACTCTGAGACACGATCTTGCTAAGCTGCTTAGGGCCTTGCTAAATGACTGAGGCTGGCTTTGAACTTGTGATTCCCCTGCTTCAGCCTCCCAAACTGCTGGGATTACAGGCGTGGGCCACTATGCCCAGCTATAAATACAGTCTTTGAAATATGTACAAATTAGTTTAACATAATCATTTTTTTCTTTTTCCCCTCTCCCCACCCCTCCTTTCTGCAGTTAACAGAGCGGAACTTTTGAATTAGGATAATATTTCTGTTCAAATTCCAAGGTTATATTTACTTTCACTCTGTATGTGTTAAATATGTGGAAAGAAATGATATAGCTGGGTGTGGTGGTATGTGCATGTAGTCCCAGCTACTCAGGAGGCTGAGGTGGGAGGATGTCTTAAGACCAGAAGTTCCAGACCAGCCCAGGTAATATATCGAGACTCTATTTCAAAGAAACAAATAAAAATTGAAAATAAGTGGTAATGTAAACAGCATGCTTACTGAGCAAGGCTCATAGAACAATATCATAGCCGCAGAAAATAAGACACACCCATTATGACTATGTACCTATAACATTGTGAAAGTGTCAAAAAGATTCACTAGGAATTATTTAAAGAAAGAACAAAAATCCAAAATGCTTGTCAAACATTGGATTGCATAGTTTTTTTTCTCTGAATTTCTATTGAAGACTTTATTTCCTTTAGGCTAGATGCTTGACGTTAAATTTTAATTTTAAAATCAAGGATTTAACGTGGAATGCAGAGTTCTCAACTTTTCATAGAGAATGAGCTCCTTTTCCTTGCCTGTAATTTTAGAATCACCACTCTTGCTTACTTGCTTTTTTGAGTGTGTTTTCTTCTGTGGGTAGTGATTATGGTGTTGGTATTTTAAGCCACTAGATTGCTTGATAGAGGAGGATAAGATGGAGGTTGCATAGAGCGATGATAGTGGGCCTATCCCAACCTGAGGAGCTCATCTGCCATCTAGTGTGTTTGTTAGAACTTCTACCAAACAATAATCATAAGAGGCAGGAGAGACTAAACTCACCGGTAATATGTACTGAAAGCACTAAACTGATTACATTTACTAAGGAGGACAACTGAGAATGTGATTTAAAAAATAATAAATCCCCAATATTATGTTATTTTAAGTATCTGTGATAATTTAAAAGGCCAAGTACATTCACATGCAATTAAGTTTATTACAAAAACAATAACAACCTAGTTCACTCATGCCTATTCCAAACCTGACCTCCAAAGCAAAGATTTCTAAGTTTAAAAAAACTGAGTATTAGATATATGACCTTCTAACTCATTGACTAGAGTACCATACATTTTTCTTTCCTGTTATCTTGAAAATTATCTGAAAAGTAGTTCTACGTACTGAGAAACATACTAGAACCACTAAGAACACCTGTGGGTGAGCTCACAGTTCTCTTCTGCCATAGATTCCCGAAATTGTATCAAGTCCTTTAACACTAGGATAATCACAGGTTAGTAGTGAATTTTCTACTTTATTCTATCTTATTTTGTCTGATTCAATAGACTGAAAAAATAGTAGAAATCAAGGAAAATTATATTCTTTTCTTAACATAAATATTTCCCAAATGTAGTAGTGTCTTCCAGCCTGGTGGAATTTAAATGAAGAAGAGTAATGAATGCTTCAATATTCATAATACTGTTCCAAATTCATTAAGGTTTTTAAAAAGTAGATGTAGTGTTATGAAATATAAGAGTCCAAACTGTTCTTCTAGAAGCGGCCAGAACATATCAGTAAGTCGTCAAAGTCGGTGCCACATATACTTGACAGAATGATTCTAAAGCTGCAATATTCTACACTCTAATTCTGAGAAGTTATAAAATAAGACAATGATTACTAGAAGTCCATATGAATTCCCAGAGATGAAAAATGTCAAATTGCTTAACCTCATGGTCATCTTTTCTTTAGACCCTGACTCAAGGCCAGTCCATGGACCACTTGCTGGCTTTCTAATCTAGGGCAGAAAATCATCCATCAAACTTTGAGGACCACAGTATTGAAACTCACCCTCATCTCTTGAAATAGGATCTCCGAGTGGGGCATTCTGAAGACCTCACACACTATCAGTTCCATGTGTGAGATTCACAAGGCACATAGAGAATTTTTGTCAAAAGAGAAAAAGTTGGAGAAACAAGAAGATAATGGGTTGAAATGTAGGTCAGGTGTATTCATAGCTAGATGAATAACTGAACTCATTGAGTGTTGATCTATCAGGCCGTAGCTGAATCTTAGATGAAACATTGTCGCTATCATGCAGAAGTTATCTTGGAATGAAGTCTCCAATAGGGAAGCCATAAGGTTCTGTGCTTTGCTCTGTCTTATTTGGCATTTTAACAAATATCTCTGTAACAATAAAAAAAGATTGATTGTGGCTGATTCAACTAGAAGAAATAGCTCATATAAAAGATAACAAAATTGGAATTAAAAATTCTTAATTTTAAATTGAGAATTTACTTTCGATTAAAATTCTTAACACAAAAAGAATGCTTAATAGAAATAAATGTAAAATACTAAATTTGAGCTTGACATATTGATTCAGAGAAGAGGAGAGGGTATTACCTTGGCTAGAAGTTTTAACTCTTTCCAAATCTAGTAAGGAAAAAGTAAGCCACATGAGCACCTGAAAAAGGACATGAAGACTGAGGATGTATTGACAGGGCCAGAGAGATAACAAGCCCAGGGCAGTCTGTGCTGGTCAGTACCTAGGTGAGTGAGTGAGCAAGTAAGTCAATATTAGGATCCTTGCCAGGGATCAGAGGGATACAGAGGCAGTGGAGGGAACAAAGTTTTAAAATCACAGTTTAAGCAAATGGTATTTTCAGGGCTAGGGTAGATGTTTCAGATTCCCCCACTATGGGGTAACTGTCTATGTGGGGCCTCTGTTGTGAGGGACAGAAACTTGGGATAGAGGCTGTGAGAAGGAACACATTTCTTCACATTGCTTTGAAGAGAAAGGGGCAGTTGACTGGGGAGGAAGACCTGGCCTAATATTTATTAATGATCCAGTTAAAAAAAACACATTTTCATTTTGCCCTCCAGGCACTAGAATATTAAGTATGGCACAAGATAATCAGATAAACAAAGGCAAAGGGAGCAACAAATGAGGATAGCCGGTTGTAATTTGAATAATAGATAAGTCTGAGACCCTCTGAAACTGGTTGAGTTGTCCTACCTATAGACATGTGAATGTCCCTAAAGAAACTGAGCCAGATTAAAAAAAGAAAAGAAACTGAGTCAGCTGGATATGAGAACCTGTCAGAAGCTCCTCAACTATTTCTTCAGGAGTAAAGAGAGGGGAAGGTGTGTGAATATTTCTCATCCAGGTATGTGAATGACATCAGAGAGGGGGAGAAGGAATTGAGTAAGGGAAGAAAACTGAGTAGAGATTAGTTGCTTGCAGTTGAACAAAGCCTTGAATAATATTTCAATGGCCCTCAAGAGTAGTAGGGATCAGAATCACTGAACTGCCTCTTCAAAGTTCAGATTTCTGGACCCCACACCCATCCTACTAAATTTAGCAGATACTGGTGAGCAAACATTTTAATAAGCATCCAGAAGGAATGCTAATTCAGGTAATCAGAGAGCCACATTCTGAGAAACTCTTCAGAAAGGAGGTCACCAGGTAAGCTATCTCCCCCAGAGAAATTCTGCCAGGCTCCTACTGTTACCTGAGCCACCCTTTTGCCCTCAGGGTTAGCTGGCTCTGTTGTGATTCTCCTCACACTGAAGTCCTTCTGTTCCCTGGTGAGTGAGAGTGAAAGAATTTAGCCCTATGACAAGTATAGTACAAAGCAAAATCAAGAGACCAAGGAGGTTCTTCTCACTGACATGAGTGGGATTGCACACACATCCCTGCTCTCCAGCAGACCATGTCTGCAGCAGGACTCTGAAAGCAAATCCATCCTGTCAGTCCACACAGCCCAAACTCCAAAGTGAGATAGCTTACTCAAGTGGAGGATGTTCTGCCTGGGCAACTCACTTCACCAGACACCTGATGAACTGGAGCAGCGGCCTCGGCACCAAATTTTCACTTGAATCATATGTAACGTTACCAAGGAGAGCTTTGGGCCAAATTTACTTCTTGTCTGTCTCAGCCTTTTCTATCAATCTGTGAGCTCAGCAGGCTGAGGCCTATAGAGAGCCACAAATTGGATCCACTCCTTTTCATCTAATTACACATCTGGGGTTGCTGCTCAACCCTGGGCAAGACAAGCAGCAGGGCCACGAATAGGATGAGGAGAGAAAGAGGCAGGTAGGGCACAAAACGCCAGGCAGCACTCATTCAGGTCACACAGGTATGTCCTGGGCATCTCACCTGCTGCACTCTAAACTGGACCCTGGAGGACAAATCTCAACATAGTAAAGAGGTTTGCTAAGGGAATAAAAATTGGGAGATTGAGGGAAGGGGTTCTCAGAGAAAAGACTGCTGTCCCACAAAGGAGATGCAGATTTATTCAACATTATTCCAAGTGACAAAATTTGAGCCAATAAGTGGGCTGATTTCAGCTTTAAAAAAAAATGCAACTGTTATATACCAAGGTTGATATTTATAGAACAGTATACTAAGTGCTTTACACAGAAATGTCATTCATCCTCACAACTCTAAGGATCTGTTATCACTGCATTATGCAGATGAGGAAATGGAGAATGAGAGAGGCCAAGTATCGGATTTAGGGTCACAGAGTTGCTAAGTGACAGTCAGGGCTGGAAATCAAGCTCAGGCCTGGTTGCTCTGAAACCCAGGTTATTAACTACAACACCAAGTTATTTTATATCAAATTATAAAAACTATACCATGAAATTGTACTTGAGCAAAATCCCTATGGCCATCTGTCATGGATGTTATAAAAAAGACCTCAAAAAGGAATTAGAAAATTATCTTCTAAGGTACGTTGCCAAACCAATGTGGCAGCAGAGGTTTGCAGTGTGCTAAGATAAATGACATCTCCAGCTCTGGAGGCCACCAGCCTGGGGCATGAAGACTCTAGGTCTGCTTGCCCTATTCCAGTGAAGCATATAAATAATCATTGCCTATGGGTACATCATGTGAAACGGGTCAGGAAGCATTGGGAGAGTAAGAGACTTGTTTTTCTCTCTCTCATTAACATTACAAAGGATTTGGAGTTTCCACCCTGAAATCTGGCAATGGGCAGAATCAGCTGGAAGCACTTTTATAAAATCTGAAGTCTAAACCCCATGCCAGGGAGTTATATCAGAATCTACAGGAGTAAGGCATCCAGGTAACTTTACTATATAGCCAGGACTAAAAACTGCTGTAGGTGGTAAGAGTTCAGAAATAGAAAAAAAATTAAGCAATGTTTAAGATTTCTTTTGTACAAAGAAGACCACTAGTTGTAAAGCAGGTGTGATGTGATAGTAATCTGAAGAACTAAAAAATCAAATTATGAATCTTGCTCCAACTGTTATTCTTTGTTTTGGTACTAAGAATTGAACCCAGGGACACTTTACTACTGTGCTATATTCTCAACCCCTTTTCTTAATATGTTCAAATTAGTTATACATGAGAGCAGAAAGCATTTCAACTCATTATATACAAATGGAGCACAACTTCTTATTTCTCTGGCTGTACACGATGCAAAGGCACGCTGTTCATGCAATCACACATGTGCATAGGGTAATAATGTTCATCTCATTCCACCATCCTTCCTACCCCGACACCTCTTCCCCTCACCTTACTCCCCTCTACCCAATTCAAAGTTCCTCCATTCTTCCCTATCCCCTGCCCCCATGATGAATCAGTGTCGACATATCAGAGAAAACATTTGGCCTTTGTTTTGGGGGATTGGCTTATTTCACTTAGCATGATATTCTCCAACTTCATCCATTTACCTGCAAATGCCATAATTTAATTCTTCTTTAAGGCTGACTTATATTCCATTGTGTATATATATACCACATTTTCCTCTATCCATTCATCTGTTGAAGGGCATCAAGGTTGGTTCCTTAGTTTAGCTATTGTGAATTGAGCTACTATAAACATTGATGTGACTGTGTTACTGTACTATGCTGATTTTAAGTCCTGTGGGTATAACCCAAGGAGTGGGATAGCTAGGTCAAATGGTGGTTCCATTCCAAATTTTCTAAGAAATCTCCATACTGCTTTCCATAGTGGTTGGACCAATTTTCAGTCCCACCAGCAATGTATGAGATAGGGTCTTACTAAGTTGCTGAAGTTGGCCTTGAACTTACAGTCTTCTTGCCTCAGCTTCCACGTTGCTGGATTATACATATGTGCCACAGTACCCAGTTCCAAGCAATACTCCTTTAGACCAATAAAATTCTGAATATCATGTATCATGGTTATCACAAAATCATTTTGGTTATACATACTTAGAATCTTTTTAGTAGATATTTAAGGTAACCCCTAAAGAATATTAAGGTGAGGAGAATTAACTATTCTGGCACTGCCTTGCTACAAGTTATAATGCAACCAAGTGTTTGACTAAATTCTGCATGTACATTATTAAACAAGCATGCTGGTAAGCAAGCATAAACAGTTTGTCAATCTGTTTCACAAGCTCAATGAACTCCCAACTCTAGTCCTTCAGGTGCTCCAAAACACATTATCTGAAAGGCTCACTGAGGCAGACAGTGACAGTTTCTAGAAGGTGCTGTGCCCTATGGGAGGTGTACTCAAATCAGAAATCCACCAGAACCAATGACTGGATGCCACAGTGATTTGAGATCAAACCTCAGGTACCATCTCGTGTTAAGTTGTTATGCACCTACTAGATTCTGCTCACCAGTTCATACATGGGGGGCAAGGAACTGTCTCTAAACTATCTTAGCCAATCTACAAATTGAGAGTGCTTACAATATCACCAATGAGATCCCACTTTTAACACTTATTGTGCTAATTTAGAGGTTTCTTGTTTTTCCAGTGAAACTCCTTGTGGACTTTCATAATGCTGTCAAGGCTTCTGTTGTACAGAAACAGTTTATTGAAGAACTATTTTCAATGCAATGCTAGCTGGTCATTCAGCTAGTAAACTTGATAGTATGTTAGCTGACTAACCATCTCTAGAAGCAGAGCTTTAACTGCATGTATATTATGTCACTCTGGTTATAGTGTAAACTACAACCGTTCTAGCAATGGCGTAAAGGACCATGGGGACCATTTAGTACTAAGTATACGGTGCTTTAAGTTACTATGAGTGTGAAAATATTCTCGGTGGCTAGCAGAAGTAACTAGGTGTATATGAAGTTATCTTGCACGTTTGGGAGATACTGATATTAGCAATGTTTCTAAGGCACAGGGCTGTAATTGAATTCTTTCCATAGTTTATATTATAAATGGCCTGATGCTAATCAACCTCTGCTGCTTACTTGCAAGGACTACTGTAGAACCAGGTCTGGGCTAACACCTGTGAAGCTCCCAAGAATGAATGGATTTTCCAACACCAATTGGTGATTTGTTCTTCACGCTTGCACTGTAATTTCCCTGATTCGAGGAAGTTAGACTGGTGCTCTTAGCATTGCCTTTAATTTTCTTTGTCTTTACAAAGTCAGTTTTTGACACACTTTAGTGAATTGCCAATTGGAGAACATTTCTGAAAAATTAATAAAACCCATATTATTTTACATCTGATTCTCTGAAAGCAAATCTCTATATTTACCAGTTCCTTGAAGGAGATAATCAGTTTTTCTGATCATTTTAAACCAATATTTACTAAGCAACCACAGTAGACAAAGTTACACACAGATCCAAATAGATGACAAAGGCATAAGATGCCTTGATAGACACTAAGCAAATGTCAGAGTACATATCGAACTGAGGAGGAAGGGTGGAGTAACAGATTGACCAGCAACAATTTAGCAAGCCATAATGGCATGATCTCAATTTAGAAAATGCCATTTAATAACTTCCTAAAACATTTTCTGACATAAAGTAAAAATAGAAACCACTACTTAACTCTAAAACAGGCTATAATAGGACCAAAAGTTATATGCAATAGAAGAGAAAAATGAAACTTGACCTTTTCATTGTCAGTAATAAGTGGCCATAAAAGTATCATGCATACATTTACAAAAAGAGGCAGGCTGTCAAGGTCAACTCCATGAGACACCATTCCTTTACTGCATTAAACAATGGTAGCACCATTAGGGTGAACTCAATCTTTCCAGGACTTCCTTATGACTAAAGAAGCCCAACTTGAGGACTCAAATGTTTGGGGTTTGGAGGTAAGCAGAGTCCTGTTATACCACTTCTATTTCTGGAACTGCCTGGTACTTTAAGAGCAAATCACTTCATCTTCTCACTGGGTTTTTACATGTGCCATGGGTATCATTTGGATCTAGTACTATAGAGAAAGCCATATACTGAAGAAACCAATTAACTCTGGCAAAGAACAAAGGGTTCAAGGTGCGACAAGAGAACCAAGAATCATTATTGACTCAAAGTCCCTTGTGTGTGGTGAAAGCCAGTGATAGGAAATTTAATATTTAATCCCTCAACTTTTCTTTTTTTAATCTCAACTACACAACAGCTAACCAAAGTTTTCAACAGCTGAGGAGCAAGGTAAGCCAGAGCATACTAGAATACGCTTCACTGGAGATTTACATGAAAGTTCAAATGTGTGATTTGTGATTTGGTATACAAACATACAGCAGAAAACTTAAATGTGCAGTTCTGGAGTGGGAGAGCTGGAGTAGGGAGAGGGAAGCCAGAAGCAAAATTTAAGGGAGTGCCAGAAAACTCAGTATTCGAAATCAATAACATTTACTGCAATGTTTACTAAAACTCAAAATTAATTCAAAAATTCACAATAAACAAAACATCCCATTAAAAATAATCTTAAATAAAAAAGTGCCATACAGAACAATATACCAGCTGGATACCAGAAAGAAAGAATTAGAAATACCGATCATGTCTTTACTTGAACATTTGATTTGAGGTCCACCATGGATTTTTTTGTATTAATTTTGAGTCTTTTAAATATGGCATAAAAACATTGCTCATCTCGAGATTTCAGGAGCTTCCTTACATTTTGCCATCCAGGTAAGCACCTTGCTCAGACTGCCCTAATCACCTGGCCCTGGGGCCAGCATCAGTTCCTAGAAGGGCTCTAGAGCAAACCAGGCCGCCTGAGGGACCAGGGTGCTGTGCACCTGATTGTCCCCAAGAGAAGGGCCAGAGGTAGGTGGGAGAGCTGCGGCCTGGGGGCGCGCTCCCAGCCTACCTCGCTTATTCTGCGTGCCGTGCTTCTTGGCCAGGGCGAGTTCTCTCTGGATTCGATTCTCCAGGTACTCTTGTTTCTTGCCCAGCATCTCCTCAGTCTCCCGAAGTCGGGCCAGGGCTTCCTGGGGGCTGGGAGCAGCCCGGCTCTTAGAGGAGCCTCCCCCTTTAAAGAACTTGCCCAACTTGCTCATGGTGTGGAGTCGGGGGTCGAGCTGTCCCGGGCGTCTCCGGAACTCCCCAGGGCTGCGCCCAGGGGACAAGGGGCGAGAGAGTCCAGACCAAGCAGGCGACGCTCCCGGGAATCAACAAGTTGTCGGCGGCAGGTGACACACACTCCTGGGCATTTCCTGGCTGCTTGCTCGGCCCCGCCCCTTGGCGCTACCGGGCGGGGAGGGCACCCCATGTCGAGTCGGCCAGCTGGCGCCACCCGCCCTCTGGGAGTTGTGGGAGAGCAGAGAAAAGTTGAAAAGGGCAGAAAAACTGCGCCAAAGTTGCAGCTTGATCTACGCAGGGGACGCACGCAGGGATGCAGAACTGCTTTGCGAATGGCTCCAGGGTCTTGTGCGGGACCTGAATACGTGTATAACAAGTGCGTTTTGCCAACCTGGAGATGCAAAATGCTTCATCCATGCGTGTGTTTTGCGTGTGTTTTGCGCGTGTGTGCGTGTGCGTGTGTGTGTATGTGTGTGCGCGCGTGCAGGCGCTCAGGTCTCTGTTCTTGTGAATAAAAATACTCAAGATATTTTCCTCCAAGTGTGTGTCTTGTAGGTAGGGGTGTGTAGGGGTGTGTCGCTTCCGGGACAGTATGATGAAGGTGTGTGAGCAAGTTAGGAGCAGCTGATCTGATTGGCTGGCCAGTTGTGCGGTCGGCAGGTTGGTGTGTGCTTGGCAGCCCGCTGGCATGCGTGTATCTAAATTATCTTTACATAGCTTCTAGTGAGAGAAAGATGGTGGCCATTTCTTTTCCTAAACTCAGGTCTTATGAGTGTGTTTGGTGGTTGTATTGACGTATATAATTAAAAATCGGAAGCTTTCTCTGTTATTGGCTGTATTTTAAAAACCTTTAATGGAGCTACTCTTGTGTTTGAATTTTGTCACATGCCTTTACCTAGATACCTGAGAAACAAAAAGTAGGGAACATCCTAGGGAAAAGATACGTTATTAAGGTCATGCTCATTATCTTTGTCACATCTATTAGAGCTGTAAGCAAGGACATTGGTAAATGAAAGGATATATGTAATGATTATGGATGATACAATGCAACCAAAAACCTGTGTTGAATATGCTACAAAGAAGTGGCATGTGAAATTCAGTCTATGTTCTAGTTTTCAAAGATTAGCAAGGTTCACTGCATAATACAGCCCTTTTGAGCAACATATTCAACATCATCAGAACCTATTTGTGACTGTTAGCAAACCACTGCTAAAGGGAAAAACAGCATCTATTATTCTAACAAATTCACCTTGATACCCAAGATCAAGGACCTAATTTTGTCTGCCATCATATTAACACAGAAGTAGCAAATTATTCCATTTTATCCAACATTGGTAGAGCTAGCATCAAATTTTGGTAAAAAAAAAAAACCTTTTCACAGAAAACTTACCAGCATACATCACACACACACACACACACACACACACACACAAGCTTACCATTTCCCAATAACTGCAGCAAACTACAGAAAGTTCATAAACATGTTTTAAATTTGCTTTCTTGATCAGATTTTAATCCCCTTAAAAATCGAGTAGTACACGTATCCTATTATTTCCCATTACTGACCAGCTGACCCAAATTTTACCAGAATATATCCGTGTGTGTGTATGTGTGTGTGTGTGTATACATATATATTTTTATTTATTTATTTATTTATTTATTTATTTTTGCAGTGCTGGGAATTGAACCCAGGGCCTTGTGACTCTTCTTCTCCTTCTCCATTTTTTTTTCTTTCTTTTTTTTCTCTTTGGTACTGAGGTCTGAGCCCAGGGGCACTTTATCACTGAGCTTCATTCCCAGCTTATTTTTTTATTTTAGTTTTTAAATTTTGAGGCAGAGTCTCCTTAAGCTGACGAGGCTGGCCTTGAGCATGCTATCCTCTTGCCTCAGCCTCCTGAGTAGCTTGAGTATATTCTACAAATACGAGACTGAGATGCAAGTATAGCCCACTCTCTGGGACCTTATTGTCTAGGTATCATAGTGGCAGCTGCCGTCTTTTGACTGCCACTGTGTGGCAAGAATGCTACATGCATTATCAATAACCTCTACATAACCCCGGAAGACAAATATTCCTTTTCCTGTATGAAAGGAAGTAGATAAGGCTCAACAGGTCACACAGTAAGAGTGGAAGAGAGCTTTCTGTTTTAAAACCTGGAGTCTTGTCACTATTTATATGGTCTTCTTTGCCTGAGTTGGTCCAGAAGAGTAATTCATTAAGTAGTTCACATCATAAATAATATAACGTGAAGAAGTTACGACAAGGCATCCAACCTAAAGGATCCTACAAGCATTAATGAATTCACGGAGGGATGCATTTGCATAGCATACCAAAACTTCTTTTATCATTCACCATTGTACTTTTTTGTTAGAAGAACACTGAACAAGTGCAACAGAGGGACTGAAAGTTATAAGGGGTGCTACATAACCATCTACCCACCTGCTCTCATTCTTCAGATATTTATTGAGCATCTCTATGTCCAAGGAATTGTGTTAGTAGGATTGGGGGATATGATTAAGACAAGATAGAACCATTCTTTATTCCAACAAAGTTTATACCTTAGGGGAGAAGTCAGAAGTTGAGCAAATTATCTCACAAATAATGAGGTTTATAAGTTAATGTTGTAACAAGTTCTGTGGAGGACGCAACTATGAGAGTAAATACTAGAGGAAACTGATCTTGTCCTGGGATCAAAGAAGAGTGGTCTGAAAAAGTGACACTTAAAGCTGAAATGTGAATGATAAATACAAGTTCCCTGAGTTTTCAGAAGGGACATTAGTGTTTGAGTATAAGAAATCACTCATTCCTTTCTTTTCTCCTTCCTTCCTTCATTTGTTTATCACTTTGTCCTTAGTGGATGCTGTGTAGCCAACACAGTTCTAGATTTGGAGATTCAGTAGCAAATAGAAAGACAAAAATCCATGGATTTTTTTAGCTTGTGTTCTAATTAAAGGAAGACAGACAATTGATTAAGAAAATATTAGACTATATGTGCTATTTGGGCAAAAATGGGGACTGTTAGAGAATTAAAATTATAAACAATATGTACAAATATCTCAAATTTGTAGTATTAGCATTTGAAGGAAGGTCAGTACAACTGGGGTTTGGAGATAAAAGAGAAGAGTGTGGACAAATAACCTTCAAAGGTAGCATCCTGATCACAGAGGGTCTGCACTATGTGCTGAGGACCCATGTTTTATTAGAAGAGCAATTGAAAGTCAATCAGAAGATAAAATAAAGAATCTGGTTATTAATCTGTAAATTCAATGGAAAAAGTCATTTATCCAATTTAATGTGTGGCACTTTCAGAAACACATATGGTATGCAAAGCAAGTCACATTTAAATTAAAAATCATTCCCTTCCATTAATACATAAATTCAATGGGGAAAAGATAATACTTGCAAGCAAGTAAACCATCCAGATATGTATTAGAGTTTAATCCAGCAGCGGGATGTAGAAAATAAATTTTTAAATCAATGATTTAGAAGCTGAAAATAACACATTAATCTTCATTCAATACTCATCCTACAAATGTGATTTCATAAAGAGTTCTCAGCATCTAGTGTATTTTTCATTTTCTAATCTCAATTGATCTCAGCTAATAAGGAGGCTGTTGTTCAAAAGAATGATCTTGTTCAGGATGATTTACCATGGTTAAGATAGCAGGGGAAATTGGAAATTTATAGATCTGTTAAAAAGACCTAGATGTCAAGCTAATTGATACATTTTAGCCACCCCTTAAAATTGCATCCATTTTTAGAATGCCAAATGAGCTCTCTAAAGCAACAGAAGAAGAATTATCCTTTAAACATACTGCAGAGTAATCATCAAATAGTTATTTATTAAGCAGCTCAACAAGCATGTACACATTCTTTTCATCAGCAGTTCTTTTTTTGCTTCTTAGAACCAAATACTCATTGTATGTAATACTCAATCACAATAATGAGTACAAAAGTAGTCATTATGAAAAATAATAATTTTGCAAAACTACAAGGTTGATTGCCCTAATTCATAATGAAAATATATAGTGCCTGTGACTGAATTCCACCTGTATTGCTCTTTGTCCATGTTTCCCATATCTTTGTCCATCCCTGATCAGAGAGAAGTAAAAAAAAAAAAAAAATGCCTAAGGCTAATCAGACTTGCTTGACTTTAAAATATTCTCTACCCCACACTTAATGGATATAAAATGTAGCCCTGCACACAACTCATTGTCACCTTTATTGCACAACCTTCTAAAAGCTTTTTTTTACACTTTCCTTTACCTACAGAATTGAATTATTCTTGAATAGAATCACATGAGATTTGTACCTAATCCAGAAACACAGATTCTCCCCAGTCCTTCAAATTAATGATAACCTCAGGCTTCCATTTGCTTAGGCCAAAAGGAATTATCCTTAGAATTATCCTTGACCCACATTCAATCCATCAGCAAATCCAGGGGCTCTCACACAGAAACTTGACCCCTTGTCTCCACCAACACTGCAAACATCACGCCTTGAGCCAGTCATGTCTTCCCTAGATTATCACTGGGGGACTTCTGCCTGACTTCCCTACAAACATTGACCTTGCCACAGTCCCTACAAAAGCAACCAGAGTGAACCAGGGTCAAAACCCTCCAGTGACTTCCCTCCTCACTTCAGTTAAAAGTCAATGTCTTCACAAATGTCTTCAAACCCTCATATGAAGTAATACTGACCCCCAGCCTTACCTCAGCGGGGCCTCCCTGTCCATACATCCTATCCCTCTCCGTGGTCCACTCTGCTCTAGCCCCACGGGCCTCCCCCGTGGGCTGCAATACACCAGCACACTCTCCCAGCTGAGTCTCTGCCCAAGCTGCTCCTCTGCCTTGCAACTTACCCCCAGACATCTAATTTGTTCACTCTTCACCTTTTTTAGGTCTTTTTATAAAATCACATTGTCGCCTCACTGTATTTTAAATCGCATCTCTAACCTCTGATACCGTATTGCCCACAGAATTTCTATCCCCTTTCTTGGCTTCATTTTTCTCCATGATACTCACTACCATCTGTAATACGCTGTTTGGGTTGTTTTCATTCTGTTTATTTTCCATCTTCATTGCTCCCAAAATGATCCCCACGAGAGGAGATGCTGCTATTTGTTTCGGTCACCAGTATCTTCCCAGTTCCCAAAACTGAGCCTGGCACATTATAGGTACTGTATTAATATTTGTTGAATGCAGGGAGGAAAGACGGAAGGGAGGGAGGGATGGAGGTCAGAAGATAAGGGGAGAGGGAGAGAAAGGAAGACAACATAGGTGATAAAATATCTCTACAACATAGGGGAAAAATTTGAAATTCATTTCCTAGATCCAACAATCGGTGTCATCACACTGACAATACAGAAGAGACACCCCAGTTCATCATTAAATCTCTGAGACCAGTTTACAAAAGTTCTCACAAAATATCTGGCCCATCTTATCTGAGGCAAAGAAAAACACTTGACCCAGTACAACAACCAGCCCTAGAAAAGGAGGTAAATACTTTCTCAAAATAAAAATGTTTTATCTAGAAAATCATTCATATTTTTAGATCTGTTATTCCTTTTCATTGGTAGGAATTTCAGAGAGTGAAAGTAATAGTAGCTGTTATTGCATCATCAAAAATCTTCTATAGTTAGTTAGACTAATTAAATATTCACCTCCTGCCAAAATGCAATTTAAGCTGTTGTTTCAAAATGATTTCATGTGTGCTTGTCAGGACTACTAAAATTATATCTCTAAAGAATAATTACCTAAGAAAATGTTATAAACTTACCTGTGTGGGCAAACTATTGCTTAAAAAGATGAAGATTTCCAAAATGCACATACACACACACACACACACACAGTGCATGAAGATGGGTTATGTATGTTTGTTTGCACACAAACATACAGATGCACACACAAAACTTTGGCCATGATGATGGGGCTGGGGGCATGATGGTAAGTTTTTCTCTGCGTCACATCACACACTGTTCCTTCCTCATCTCTACTGATTAAGCTGTAAACATTATAAACACTCTATGAATATTACATAATATGATTTTTTTTTGGTTGGTTGGTTTGTTTTGGTACTAGGGATCTAATTCAGGGTCTTGCACATGCTAGACAAGCACTCTACCACTAAGCTACATACCCTGCCATTTTAAATTTTATTTTGAGAATGTCTCACTAAGTTGCCCAAGCTGAATGCAAACTTTTGATCCTCCTGCCCCAGCCTGCTGAGTTGCTGGGATTATAGGCATGAGCCAGTAAGCCTGGCCATATTACTGTTTTTAATTTCTT
Source organism: Glaucomys volans (assembly GCA_020662805.1). Taxonomy (NCBI): domain Eukaryota; kingdom Metazoa; phylum Chordata; class Mammalia; order Rodentia; family Sciuridae; genus Glaucomys; species Glaucomys volans. The sequence continues at coordinate 123,719 of JAJEJO010001135.1, read as the reverse complement.
CACCATTCTGTTACCTTCCTTTTAGTATGTTCCAATTATCCTCTTTCACATTCAAAGTATATACTTAGAACCATGCAAAATATTACTGGTGTTTTTGATCAGACAAGCACATAAAACGTATTACAGTGCTCATGTTCCTTATTCTGAAAATTGTATTTTAATAATTGTGATTAAGATTATAACAGCTATGCCTGTAATTCCAGTGGCTCAGGAGGCTGAGGCCAAAGGATCGCAAGTTCAAGGCCAGCCTCGGCAACCTAGCCAGGCCCTGAGCAACTCAGTGAGACCCTGTCTCTAAATAAAAAATAAAATACAAAAAAGGGCTAGAGATGTGGCTCAGTGGTTAAGTGCCCCTGGATTCAATCACTGGTACAAAAAAAAAGAAAAGAAAAAGAAAAAAGAAAAAAAGAAAAGATTGTAACAGGTATATGTCAATGTTGACTTGTTTATTCATTGATTTAGTGAACAGATACTTTTTGAGACCTTGCCATGTCAAGTGCTGATCAATGAGCTGGAGATATAATGCATATAACATTATCTTTCTCCTCAAATGACAAAGAGGAGGCAGATATAAGTCAATGATGGAAATATAAACTTGAAAATTGTAACAAATATTATGAAGAAATATTTGGAAATATAAGAAATGTAAGAATGTACATTGAGGTAGTTGAAATGATGGTCCCCAACATTATCTATATCCTTATCCCTGAAACCTTTGGCAAAAAAACTTTGTTTGACTAAGTAAAGCTCATAAGATGGGGAGATTATTCTGAAATACCCCAGGGGTCCCATTGTCATTACAAGAATATTTAAAAGAGCAAAGTAAAAGGGTTAGATCAGGAAAGGAGATGTGACAGATGGAGAGATGGGAGGGGTATGGGGAGGCAAGGAGAGATTTGAGAATGTCTGTTTCCATTTGGATGTGAGGTGTCCCCCAAAAGCTCACATGTGACACAATGTAAGAAGGTTCAGAGGAGAAATGATTGGGTTACTAGAACCTTAACCCAATCAGTGAATTATCACCTGGTGGGATTAATTGAGTGGTAACTGAAGGCAGGTGGGTGTGGTTAGAGGAGGTGGGGCATTGGGGGCGTAGCTTTGAGGTATATATTTGTATCTGGTGAGTGGAGTCTCTCTTGCTTTCTAATCATCATGTGAGCTGCTTCACGCTGCCATATTCTTCCTCTATGATGTTCAGCCTTATCTTGAGTCCAGAGGAATGGAGTCAGCCTTCTATGGACTAAGACCTCTGAAACCGTGAGCCCTCATGAAAACTTTTCCTCCTCTACAATTGTTCTGGTCAGATTTTTTTTTAGTCACATCAGTCAAAAAGCTGATGAAAACAATGCCATTTTGGAAGCCCTGAAGATGGTGGAAGAGGTCACCAACCAAGCAAACAGGCAGCCTTTGGAAGCTGGGAAAGGCAAGGAATTGGATTCACCCCTAGAGCCTTTGGAAGGAACCCAGGCCTGTTGATGCATGGATTTTGGGATTTCTTGCCTACAGTTATAACGTAATATATTTTTGCTGTTTTAAGCCACTCTTTTAAGCTAATTTATTAGAACAACAATAGGAAATCAGTACATATAACAAAGGTCCTGACTGAATCTGGGACATGTCCTAGAACCCTCTCCTGAGAGCCAAAAGATAAGGAAGAGATTATCAGGTAAAAAGAAGGAAGGGAAAAAACTATCAGATTAATGGACTGGTCCAAGTGGCTGGGCAGGAAGAAAGCTGGTAAATAAAAATGATTAAGAGGCCAGTGTGGACTTAAAGGGTAGAGTAGTCTTAGATGCTGGGGAGAATAAGGCAGGAATTAAGTCATTTTTATAAGCCAGTCTATAAAATGGGGATAATAATGCTATCTATTTTTAAAACTTCATGAAATAATGCATTTAGTTGCCTGGCACATAGTAAGTAATCACAAAGTTTAAATTATTAGTATTACTAAATTTTGAAATTAGAATGTTCAAAAGTTGATCTTGTGTGGGGGGAAATGTCACCCTCATACATTGCTGGTGGGACTGCAAATTGGTGCAACCACTATGGAAAGCAGTATGGAGATTCCTCAGAAAACCTGGACTGGAACCACCATTTGACCCAGTTACCCCACTCCTCAGCCTATATCCAAAGGACTTTAAATCAGCATGCTGCAATGACAGTGCCATATCAATGCTTATAGCACCTCAATTCACAATAGCTAAACTATGGAATCCGCCTAGGTGCCCTTCTACAGATGAATGAATGAAGAAAATGTGGTACATTTTACAGAGTGAAATACTACTCAGCCATAAAGAGAAAAGAAATTATGGCATTTTCCAGTGAATGAATGGAACTGGAGACTATTATGCCAATCCCAAAGAACTAAAGGCTGAATGTTTTCTCTGATACATGGATGCTAAACCACAATAAGGGGGGTGGGTAGGGAAGATTAGAAGTACTTTGGGTTAGATAAAGGGGAATGAAGGGAAGGGAGAGGGAATGGAAATAGCAAAGATAGTAGAATTAATCAGGCATTACTTTCCTATGTGCATATATGAATACACAACCAATGTAATTCTACATCATGTACAACCAGAAGAATGGGAAGTTATATTCCTTTTTTGTATAATGTGTCAAAATACATTCTACTGTCATGTATAACTAGTAAGAACAAATACAAAAGTGGGAAAACAAAAAATAGTAATATGACATCTTTAAAGACTAGAAAAGAATTAGTCAAGAAAATAACATTAGTTTTCCTAGTGCAGAAGAAAAGAAAAAATAATATAAAATCAATAACTAATGTCATCATAAAATTGTTATTTAAGTTAGGTTTACAGGATAAATTTTAATACTGCTGATAAAAAAAGTGAAAATAAATTTTAAAAATATATTCACTTGCTCCATTTTAGGTAAAAATTAAAAAGAATATATTCCATTTGTTTAAAGTGATTTCCATTTTTTATTTCTTTCTCATTAATACATTCTCTGTCAATTTGGTTTCTCCTGTGAGTGGTAATAAAACACAGAAACTTTGATTAAATGATATTAACTACTGTAAAACAAAGGTTGATCTTGAGTGGAAATAATCTCCTATGGATTACGGAATAGCTCACTTTCATTTGTTTTGTTTATCAACTATATTATTCAGTTATTGCCATGATGATGCAAGCACTCCCAAATTCCAGGATCTCAACAATAAGCTTCCAAACTCACGTTCCCAGACCTACAGGTCTATTGAGATTTGTCTGGGATGGAAAAGGCATGGCTGTCAATTAACAAAGCTCCATTCCAGGTTATGGTTGGTTTTGGGTGTTCTCCACATGTGTTCATTCTGGGGCCAGAATGGCAGTAGCTCTGTGACTTATGTTCTTGTGATCAAGCACTAAAGCACCAGGGGCATAGAAACATAGTTAAGTACTCTACCTGGGCCAGGTCTACCAACATTCTGTAAGCAATGAAAGTAATATGGTTGGCCAAACCCAACATGTATAAGTTGATAAAGCACACCTGCCTTCACTGGGTAGAAAGGCAGTGAATATTTGCTGAACAATAATTTAAACTGTCACACCTACTGGTTCATAAAGGATAGTAAAACTCTGTATTAAAAAAATAATAACTTCAGGCTGGGATTGTGATTCAGTGGTAGAGCGCTTGCCTAGCATGTGTGAGGCACTGGGTTCAATTCTCAGCACTGCATACAAGTAAATAAGGTCTATCAACAACTAAAAAAAAAACATTAAAAAAATAATAACCTTGATTAACAACTTACATTTTCTCTTTTACTCATATTTATTAATATTATATTGAGCTTAGATTTTGAAGGAGGGATTTAAACATGCATATAATAATATAAGTAAATAATTATTTGCATCTAACATGGAATTTTGTATGTATGTATTCAGTACTGGAGACTAAACGAGAGGCCCAATACCACTGAGCCACCACTGGTCCTTTTTCATTTTGAGACAGGGTCTAAGTTGGTGAGACTGGCCTCAAACTTGCAATCCTCCTGCCTCAGCCTCCCACATCACTGGGATCACAGGTGTGCACCACCATGCCTGGAATATGGAATTTTAAAAGTAACCATGGGATTTAAACAAATAAAACATTATTGCATTCTTTTCAAATGTATAACAACAGAATAACCACTTTTCACACCTACTTGAAAATTTTAAATGTTTCTAAGCAATCATAATTTCAGGTACTAAGTTTATTCTTACACCTTTTGGTATTGCCAGAAAATTCAAGGAAAGGTGAATTCCTATTTTAACCAGCAACTTGGGAGGATAAGGCAGAAGGATAGTAAGTTCAAAGCCAGCCTGGTCAACTTAGTGAGACCCTGTCTCAGAATAAAGAATATAAAAGGACTGGACAAAGCACAGTGTAAAGTGCCCCTGGGTTCAATCCTTGGTACCTAAATAATTAAGTAGAACATCAGGACTCCAAACATTTGTTATGAATGAGTTTGAACATCCTTATAGAATAAAGTGGGATCATACCTAATTCTCTACTGCCTTGTCTAAATATGCCAAACCTCTAAATAGAATTTCCCTCTCTCCAGTATATTACCTTTGAAGAAATGTTTTTATTGCAAAACAACAAATTGGCAGAAAAGTGCACAGACACACAGAGATAGGTTAACAAAGAATTGTACAGAGAACATCAATATAAGTGACTCAAAATAGGGCATTAGCCCCACTACCACCCCATGTATGCCTTTCTGATCAAAGTCCTTCCTTACCTCCACAGGTACTCACTCTTCTGCATTGCACAGTTATCTTGATTTTCTTTATAGGCACACCTCTATGTACTGATCCCTAAACAATTTAGTGATTCCTCTTTGAATTTTATGTAAGTGGAATGATATGATATGCATTCTTTGGGTTTTATCACAAAATACTTTATTTTTATCAACATTCTTGTATACAGTTGTATCTCATTCATTTTCACTGTTGTAAAGGATTAAACTGTTTGGCTATTCCATGATTTATCTTCTCTGCTATTAGTAAGCATTTGGTTTATTTTCAATTTAAGTTGTCACCGATGGGGCTGCTTTTAGCATTCCTGTATGTCTCTCCTGTGCTCAAATTCTCTCCAGTATACAGCAATGATACTGTTTCATGTGTTTAGATTGTGATCATTTTTCCATTCTATAATCTGTAGAAAAGGGCTCTGCCATCATTAGGTATGAATCAAAACTCTAAATTTCAGCTATTATCTCATAGATTTTATCAAATATTTATTATATGGTCTAAAGACATCATGGTAGATTGAATTACAACAATAAAAAAACATTAATTGAACCATCAAGCTATAATCATATAGCCTAGCAAAGGAGAAGATGTGCATAAAAATAACTATAAAAATTTGGAAGTAACTAACTTTAATAAAGAGGTACAGACAAACCATATTAGGAGTTTAGAAGAAAGATTGGCTCCTTTGCAGTGGGAGGAATGAAGGAAAGCCCTGAAATAATGACATTTGAATGTGACTCTCAAGAATAAGAAGAATTTGATTTGTAAAGATGGTGAAAGGACATTCTAAAGCAGAGGGACTAGCACAAAGACACAGTAAAGCATTTGGGGATTGGAATAGGAAACCTGAAGTAACTAAAGTTGACCAGTACATAAAACATCTCAGAATAGTTTTAGTCATCTGTTCGATAAATATTTATTTTACATCTGACAGTCTCAGAGTGATTACATATAAGGGACAGAAAAAAGAAACATACATGATCTCTGTCTTCTTGAAGCTTACAGTTTAGAGAAGGGGGTATTAACCAATAATCACACAAAAAAATGTGAAATCAAGTATAAGGCAACTGCTTTGAAAAAGATGCAAAACGAATTTAATAACAGCAGGGTTTGTTCTAGTCAGGGAAAACAAAGAAATTCTTAAGTAAAAGATAATTGAGTAGGGTGCAGTGGCGCACATCTGTAATCCCAGCAACTCGGGATGCTGAGGCAGAAAGATCGCAAGCAAGCATTGGATGCGTCTCCAGATCCAGTCATGAGTATAGCTGTCACTCCACTCTGCGGGTGTCTGCTGTCATGTTAGTGGAATGGTATTCGTTTTACCCCACCTAAGAGTCTTTGAGGTGGCTCATCAGGCACGTAACTCCCTTTCCTCCCAATGGAATCCACATAACTCTCAGGTCGTTATGTTAAATGAATCTTTGCTATAGAAAACGAGGAGGCCTACATGCTACACACACACTCGAGACCTCAAGAAAAAATTTTCCCCACCAGAATAAAACAGAAAAAAACCCTTCACTTCTTAAAAGGCCTACTGACTACAATACAAGGGCATTTACTTCAAACCATATAATCAAGACAGTGTGGCAAAATGAGTCAGGAACTGAATAATGAGTGTCCCTTCCACTATATTCTTTGTGCCAGGAATTGTGCTGGTTCCTGGGGTTTTATTAATTAAAAAAAAAAAAAAAAAATTCTTGTGAGATCGTCCCCGATCCTGGTGGTTTACGCTCAAAAACACCGCCACCGCATGCAAAATTCCAGCAGTGGGGCTGAGTTTTCGGTAGGAACTGAGCGAGAGAACTGCAGCTCCGGGAAAAGAACTCTAGACGCCACCTCCCTTTTCTTGGGGCCGCCGAAGTGTGCACCTAGACCACCACGATTCTGGACTACGCGCCAACTTCCGGCGTTCACCCCGCCCTCACCTACAGGCTCCGCCCCCGGGGAGCGCCACTCTCCCCGCAGGCTTCCTGCACGAAACATTGCCCCGCCCCTGTAGTTCCGCCCATCCCTTTGCGGGCGCTGCGAACATGGCCGAGTTGGACATCGGGCAGCATTGCCAGGTGGAGCACTGCCGGCAGCGAGGTGACCCGGGAGTCCCCATTCCCCGGCCGCGGTAGATCCAGGATCTGCTTTGGCGCCACGGATGGTGGCGGCGGGTGAGGGGAGGCCGCAGGGCTGGGTGGGGTCTGAGGAGCGGGCGGGTGCGTCCCTGCTTAGTGGGCTGTGAGATAGATGTGTTGCTTGTTGTTGCTCCTGTGTCTTTGGAAGAAATTTGTGGTCTCCTTGGTCTCCCCGCAGTTCCTGAAAACTTACCTTGCAGAGTTCACTGTGGTTTTCCAGTGCGTCTTATCCAAGATGATCGAAAGTACACTGCTGGCTCACCGAGCACCCTCTTTGTGATTAGCGCGGGGAGCTTGGAGACTTAGGTGGGACACTCAAGTTCCCCTGTGGCCTTGCCCTTGCGATCTGTACAAGCCACTTTCCCAACCTTTGTGTTTACTTACATGTCAGACGGAGGAGTAGGCGAGATCATTTTTTAACCTGGTCTTCACGGGCCCCTCAGGAGATGAGCATGTGTGAGGTTTTTGTCATGTTCTCAAAGAACTCCTTCAAACTATTCCATCAGATGATTATGTTCACTCTGCTAGGTCATTCTTTGATTCTGAGTATCATTGAACAAACATTTACAAAGCCTTGGTTTTGAAGCTGAAAGTGTTGGTTTTGGTGCATTTAATGTTTACTTTGTTACCAAAAAAGTCTCAAAATAACAAATATGTACAATCTTTCATATTGAAAACATCACAAAAGTTTGTAGAATATTATATGCTGCAGTTTCTTTCTCTTATTGACAAACATTCATAATTTCTTGGTTTGAAACCAAATCTCATAATATCGTATTTTAATAACAATAGTGACAGTTCATCAAACCCATTTCTCAGGCGAGGGAAGATTATTGAGGCCCTGTTATTCCACAAGTATAATGATCCAAGGGTCCCTTTTGGTTGCAGTACAACCTCTTTCTATTTTGAGTGAAGATACCCTGTAGAATAGGATCTTTCCAAGGCAGTTGTAGCTTTCTCTAAAGAGGATGAGTGTACCTTCCAATTTTTACTTTGTAAAAGTAGTGTGTTTGGATATATCCAGCTTCACTTGGCTATATAGTGTAACATGAGAAATATTAAAAATTTAGAAAGTTATTCATTGTATCTAGTGATTAACTGTTAGTTGCCATTTTTGAGAGTGGATATTTTCATGTACTTGACAAAAGTTCAGTTCAGTTTTTGTTATTGGTCCTAGTGTACTTGTTTCTCATCAGCAAGGAAACAATTCAGCAATTAATTTTGAAGCATCAGTCCATTTATTGAATTTCCAGAATCTCATTGAAAGCATCCACCCAGTTACTACAGTATTTTTTGGAGTTGAGCATACTCAAAGGAAGTTAATTGTTATAATCTTATTTTTTATAGTTACTGCATTACTATTCTGACCTTTCACATATATTTCATTTGGATTTTATAGTTACCCTGTGAAGTGAGTGTGGCAGACAACACAATCCAGATATAGATGTGTACATATATGTGCATACACATGTACACATATACAGATATTATATGCTTATATTTTGTATATTTACCTGTCTGTATCTATTTATATTACCTAATAATAGAACTTTTGTTTTTTGTGTAAATATACAAGCATAGACATGAACAGATACACTGTATCATGTGTATATATACATACATATCTCCAAAGCTAACCTACTTAACATTACTAGATCAGTAAACAGTGAATTCAGAATTAAAACCCAGATATTTTACTCCAAATGAGGAGTTTTTGCAGTATACAATCCTCAAAAACAGCATCTACTAAATCTTGGAAACAAAACAGAAAAAGAAAAATGTCACAGATCTTCTTCTGATTTGACAAAGTTACCACAAGTAACATTGTCTCTGGTTAATTCGCTTTTTTTTCAGTTATTAAAATAGTGATAACTTCTGTTTAGCAGTAATTATGTACTGACTTGCAACACTAGTATATTAATAATTTTTAAAATGTTCTGTTATAGAAATGTTCCAATACTTAGATTCTTTTTGTGTAACAAAATGAAATAAAAATTGGATACTGATCAGAACCTACAATATTTTCCCCCAATTTTAGATTTCCTTCCATTTTTATGTGATGGTTGTTCAGGAATATTTTGGTAAGTTGTTTTTATGCAGGATTTGGGAGTAATTTTAGTATTTGTAATATGGGCTTTATTTCTGAAAAGTATAATGATTTAAAATGGTTGTAACTTTAACCATTGATACTTGATATCCAATATATTAATCACTTGAGAAAAACTGACTACTCATTAACTACTTATATGTGGTTAATCTAAACTTTCAGAATTAGGGTTATAGATGTGCATTTTATGTAAAATAATATTTGTCTTTAAATTATAAGGAGAAAATAATACATGAGCATAAAGAATGTGGTAAAGCAAACCAGCTATGGTTATTACTATTTTTAAAAATAAAATGAAAATAACTCAACTATAAATTTTTTTTAAATGGACATTGTATATCATTTGAACACATAACATGTAAAGTGAAACCCAAAAGCTACCCAAGAATTTTGGAAAATGTATTTTCTTTACAATTAATTTTTTTTTAATTTTAAGCATTTAATTTATTAAATACAACAGGAAAACAGCACATTTAAATATAATTCAGAAAGAATTTTAGATTAATAAAAATTGCATGCATATTTAAATTATTCAGAAATAGAGTCAAGGTTAGTAGTGCATGCAACTTGGGATACTGAAGCAGGAGGATTATAAATTTGGGACCAGCCTGGACAATTTAGTGAGACCCTGTCTTGAAATGAATGAATGAATGAATGAATGAATGAATAGGGCTGAGGATGTAGCCTAGTGGTAGAGCACTACTAGGGTCAATCACTAGTACTGCCAAAAAAAGGAGAACACTCCTTGACATTTCACTATTGATGGTCCTTACTGATTTAAAACCATTAAAAGATCTCAAATTACTGTAGTTATCTGTATGTTATTTGATTGCATTTAATTAAACACTACTTTTTTAATTATTTAAGCCTTGAACACAGAAGCAGAGAGTCACATGGTTGTCCAGAGGTATGTTAATTTTCTCCAATCTGATGAAACATTTGTATACATGCACTTTCATTCAGAATTTGATTAGATTTAAAGTCAGTCAGTGCTCTAGAGATTAAAGTTTGGCAGACTGAACTCAATATGTTAAGAAGCTTTGCTTCATTTCTATTGTTTTTCTCTGATTTAAAGAAAAAATTTGTGTGGTATTTATACATTTTTATCCTCATCACTTTTGTTCCTTGACATTTCTGTTTAGGTAACCCACTTATAACATGAGGTTGTATATTTATAAGTATACATTGGAATTAATATTCTCATCATATAGTCTTTCCAGCTCAGTGTTTCCTTCACTGTTGTATTCATTTTCGCAGGATTTGGTTGTACGATCCTTTGATAGTAAATTGTTCTGACTCTATCAGTCTTTGTCCACCAGGAATAAACTTTCTGTCCAGCAAAATCCCTCCTTCATTCTGAACAAATTAATAGATTAAGGAAGGGCTTGCAGAATAAGTCAAAAAAACACCCTTATTATTGACAAAGAGTAAGTTGAATGAAGAAGCTTAATGTAGAGCCAACTGGGTCTGCAAAGGAGCACTAGAATTAGGTAGACTTGCTCACTAGCCATAGCAGCACTGGACCAAGTTAGGCTTCCTCACTGGAAACAGATGAATTCCAGTTTGAAAAAGAGAAAGCTAGGCCCACCGTACCTAGTATAATCTTCTTAAATTTGACTATTAGGGAAGTTGCTCCACCTTCTTTTGGACAAAGAGAGGGGAGTTAAATTGAATTCACACTATTTAGAAAAACAACATTTGTCTTTTAATACTTTTCAGTTGACATTTATTCTTGTCCACCATTTATCAAGTACATTTCCAAGGATTTTTCATCTGTTCTTTCAATTGTAGAAAACTAAAGTTACATGAACTTCAGTCAGAATGTGAACTTTTAGGAGCTGGGGGTGTAGCTCAGTGGTAGAGCACTTTGTGTGAGACCCTGGATTCAATTCCCAGTTCCTGTCCCTGCAAAAATCTGAACCTTTTAAGTTAAAGTGATCTGTATTACCTGTATTATCTAAGTGATCTAAATTATCTAACATGTCAGTGTTGCATAGGATTAATTGGAAGGGAATACTCCTTTAGAGTCACATAGTAAAATTTATTGATGTTTCTTATACAGCTCACAAATCTGTCCTATGCTTGCTTGCTTGCTTGCTTTTTTTTTTCAGAGTACCATCTGATTTCTATGAGTGTTACTCAATTTATTCATTTATTAAATATTGAAATAAATTAATTTTACTATTAGATCACTGCAACAAATTTGAAAGAATAGTTATAACAAGATGTAACTATCGTTAATGTAAATGAATTTCCTCTGGCTGTAGTATTCAAGCAATTCCCTAAATTTACTCAGCTTTATAAATCAGGTTACTTTAATACCAAGTAGCCTGGCTGATCTGGATTTTTTTTAAATCTTATAAAAATCTTGTCCTCCTCTGATACAATATTTACTAATAATAAAATATGAAATATCGCATAGAAAATAGTATATGATTATAAAACTACCTCTAGCCCTGGATAAATGGATAAATTACATGTGGATGTGTAATTACATATGGATAAATATGTAATTTTAGGTAGCCTATTCCCTAAGGTAACTGTTTAGTTCCCTAAAACTTATATAGAAAGTAGTTATGACTTCCAGTTCAGTATTGACAAGATGATTACCTAACATAATATGGAGGCAGAGTGTGGGACTTTTATGAAATAGAAGATTAAAATTGCAGAGAATAACTGAACAGACATTTTTAAATTAGAGGATAAATATACCACAGTAGGAAAATTATGAAAATGTAGAAAATTCAGCACTATAATCATTTCTTAAACAATCATATTTTTATGTGAGAGTATGTAACTTGATGCAATAAGTTTAAACCAAAAAATGATATGAATTCTGCCTTCTAAAATGAATTTGCATATATGCTTTAAATGTGAAGGATAATACCATTTCCCCCTTTTATATTTTCAGGTAATAATTAATGAGAGACTGAAGACTGGTAAACCTCAATCTTACCCATGCTCATTCAAGAACTGTGTTGAAAAAGAGCTTGTGGCAGTTATATGTCCTTACTGTGAGAAGAATTTTTGCCTAAGGTAATTGCTTAGATTATTCAAGCTTTGTATATCTGTTTAAGTCATATTCAAATACATGTGCTAGTGTCACTCTTCTGTTGTTCGTAGACATCGCCATCAGTCAGATCATGAGTGCGAAAAACTGGAAATTCCAAAGCCCCGAATGGCTAACACTCAGAAACTTGTTAAAGACATTATTGGTAGGTATCTAGAAAACTTGTTCTTTTGATTTCCTTATTTCTATTCTCTATTAGTTCCAGAGCTCTTGCCTCTTATATCTGCTTACCAGCTACGGAATGTATCATTAACAGCTCCAATGGTAATAACTTATATTTTGAGGACATTCTTGCAATTGTATTTCTTACAAGACCTACCTGACCAAAGAGAATCTGGAAACTGTTTGAAAGTACCACACCAGATAGTCTCCTTGCTGGGCTGCACAAATCATCTGGTTAACCGTCATGGCAAGATATGGTATTCATGAGGTTGACATAGTAAGTTTGCTTTCTTTTAAGAGCAAACTCTAATAAACCTGCTTGACCATGTTATGAGTGCTGCTGTACCAAGAAAGACTAGATCTGTGACTTAGATTAGTTTATCTGCCAATATGTTAGTTCAGCAGAATTTTCATTGTGTGTTAAGGATAATACCTGTATTAAAATCTTCCATAACCAAATCCTAAAGTTTTTTGTAAAAGCATAGTAACTGCTTTAGATTAAACAGGCTTGAGTTGCAAAAAGGCACATACTAGTGAAATTTTTGATGTGGAGATTGTTTGATCAACCTCAGTGATATTTTTCCATTAGTCATATACAGTACCTGAATTTCTGTTGAGCGCAATTTATATGTGTTTCAAGGCCATAATTAATAAATGCTCTATAATAAAACTCTGGAAATGTAACGTAGAAGTTCTTATGTCTTTACATGCTTACACTTACTTCTTAGATTCCAAGACAGGAGAGACAGCAAGTAAACGACGGAAAGGTGCCAAAAATAGTGAAACAGCTGCAAAAGTTGCATTGATGAAATTAAAGATGCATGCTGATGGGGATAAGTCATTGCCACAGGTTGGTCTTAGCAATCTGGAGAAACAAAAATCCTCCAAATATAGTTGGAAGTTTCCTTTTTATTCCTCTTTCTCATCTAGTAATAGTTAACCTGCATCTGATAGGTATCATCTCTAATATTACATGGTATATGGTGTGCATCAATAATGTGTATTTTTTGAGTTTTTTCACTTACCAGAAATGACAGTGATCCATATGTCTCCAACTTTTTCCCCCTTTTGGCATCATGTTTTTTAAAACTTGGCCATGCCAGTGCTTTTAGACTAGTTCATCTGGTAGCTACATGTTAATTCCATCATATGAACATACTCCAAGTTGTCTATTTTTTTATTAATAAAATTCAGACTTTTCCAATCTTTTGTTATATAAATATTTGTACAGTGAAGACCCTTATGTGTATGTGGGAGTTTGCATAGGTAGTTGGACATTATCAACTTCCTATTGTCTGTGGTTATACTGATTTGTCTCCTTCCAAAAGTGCTTTCAATCATGTCCATTCCTGGCCATTTATTCTTTCAGGATCAATTTGTCCTATTCTGTGAAATTACAATCTTGGTAGAAATTGTGCTGAATTTTATTTTAAGACAGTTAATATCTTCAGAATTTTGACTTATCCCATCTATATCTATGCTTTATGTTTCTGACTTTCTTCAGGTCTTCTTTTGTATGTGTAAACAACATTCTATAATACTTATTGTATTTTTAAAAATCTTTTCTTAGATTTATGCTTATATTCTTTATCGTTTTTGTTGTCATTGCCAATACCTTTATTAAAAAGTCACATTTTCTTATTTCATCTTTGTAGGTTATTATGTTGGCCTTATATGAGCAAATAAATTCTAAATGGCTCCCATACTTTGTAGATTTTTTGAAAAGTCTTCTGTGTAGTCATATATCTGTAAATACCAGTTTCTGTGGGATGTTTTTCCCCAAATTTTCCTTCCTCTACCTCCTCTTTGTTATTATTATTTGTCTTTGTGCTGAGATCTCCACAACAATGTTGAATAGTATGGATAGTAGCAGGCATCCTCATCATATCTAACTTTAATGCAAATGCTTCTAAAGTTTCATCAAATATATTTGCTATAGCCTTTATCAGCCTAATAGTATTTATTTCTCATGCTAGTTTGCTAGGAATTTATCTGTGATATAAATTTACTGTAAAATTTACCCTTAAGTTTTTTTCTTATATCTAGTAAGATGATCATGTTTTTTCCTAACTACAATAATAAATTACATTGATTGATTTTTTTCATTGTTAAACCAGCCATTTATTCCAGGATAAAACACTCGACTCTGGTAGATGATTATTTTTAAATGCATTGCTAAATTGATTTGCTAATATATTTTTAGTAATGTTAGTAGTAAAAGTATACTCATAAAATTAGTTGAACGTGTTTGGGGTTGTAGCTCAGTGGTAGAGCACTTGCCTAGCACATGTGAGGCACTGGGTTTGATCCTCAGCACCACATAAAAAAAAAAAATACATAAAAGTATAGAAAAATTATTTGAGCAGCTTTCCCTCTTATACTTTGAGATAGCTGTGTAGGGTACAGTGATTATGACATTCACTTTTAAAAACCTTTAAATCTAATATTTTTTTTCCAGTTTACTTTTTTAGTTCTTTTTAGATACATATAACAGTAAAGTGTATTTTGACATATTATACATACATGTAGTATAACTTATTCTAATTAGGATCCCATTCTTATGGACCCTAATGGATGTGGAATTAACACTGAATGTCTATTCATATATGAACACAGGAAAGTTATGTCTGATTCCTTCTACTGTCTTTTCTATTCCCATACCCCCTCTCTTCCCTTCATTCGTCTTTGTCTAATCCCTCCCTGCCACAATCTAGTATTTTTTTAAGGAGAATTTTAAACTCTATTCTAGTGCGTTAGATAATTCTTGGCTTATTTGGCAAATCTAGTTATTCTGAAGTCAATTTTGGTAAGCAATATTTTTCTAGAGAATTTGTATTAGCTTTAGATTTTCTAGTTTACTGTTACAAAATTGTTCAAATTATTCTCTTACGATCCCAAATCTCTACTGTGTCTTTTGTTATTCCATTTCATTAATACTTTTTCATTTGTATTTCTTTGTTTCTCCCTTAAATTGTCTTGCTAGAGATTTGTCTTTCTTTCCCCCCCACATCTTTTCAAAGAACCATGTTTTGGTTTTATTCACCTGTTATTATTTCTTTGTTTTGTGTTCCACTAATTTCTGCTCAAATAATATTTCCTTGTCTCTACTGTGTTTAGATTTTGTCTTACATTCTTTTTCCAAGTTCTCAAATGGAATGGTGAACTAAATTATGTTCAGTGTAGTTGTTTGGATGTATTTCTTTGATATCTTTATTTGTATACAATTTCAAACAGAAGAGTTGCAAGAATAATACAAATAATTTTTCATATTCTCTACCCAAATGCACCAATTATTTATATTTTTCTCTATTTGCTGTAACATTTCTTTGTATGTGTGTGCACATATGTTAATTTTTTGTCTACTTGATCTGTCATTTTCTTAGACAAATGTGTTAGTAAAATCTTCAACCATGGAGATTCTTCTTATAATTTTAATGGTTTCCTGAGTTGTGTATTATCAGGTGTGTGGTATTTCTTCAATTTTTTTTTTTGTGTGTGTGAATTTTGTCTTAAATCCTATTTTTACTTATAAAAATATTCTTTTATCAGCTTTAGTTTGGTGAACAGTTAACTTTTATGTCTTTTTTCATTCCTTTATATTCAACTTTCCTGTGTTGTTTTATTTTAGGGTGTGTCTTGTAAGCAGCATATAGCTGGAGTTTGTTTTTTTAATCCAGTTTGATAGTATCTCTTTTATAGGTGAGTTAAATCCATTTATATTTATTATGATCACTGATGCATTTGAATATATTTCTTCCATCTTATATGTTCTTCTTATCCTTGTCCTTATTTCTTTCCTGTCTTCTTTTTTCTTACTTGAATTTTCTGTATTCCCTTATTTTCTAATGACTTAGAAACCATTGATTATAGTTTTTTTATTTTTGTGATTATCTTTAATACTGTCATTTACAAAAATTTATTAGATGTTTTTAAAATTACAAAGGTAGTACATACTTTTAACTAGTACACCTGTTGAGAGACTGTATATACCAAATATGCGCTCCTGTGTCCCTCGTCCATTTCCATGCTCCACAATCAGTGATTCTCAACTGAGGACGATTTCTCCTTATGGGGGACATTTGATAATGTCCAGAGACATTTTTGGTTGTCACAACTGGGAGTGTAGTGCTACAAATATCTAATGGATAGAAGCCAGGGATGCTGCTAACCATCCTACAATTCATAGGACAGTACCTACAACTGTTTTCTGGCCCAATATTTCAGTATTGGGCTGGGAAGTGGTAGAGTGCAAGACCCTGGGTTTGGTCCCCACCACTGCAAAAAATAAATGTCATTATTGTAAAGTTGAGAATACTTATCCTAATGCATCCAGTAATATCATTCACATTACTTTGCAATTCTTTCATTACTTAAAACATAACAGCTAAAACTTAAATATCACCTAACTTTGTTCTAGGCACTATTCTACTGTGTTTCATCCTTGCAGCAAGCCAATGAGATATACACTATTGCAGATGAGAAAACTGAGACACAAAAGAGTTAAATAACTTGCTAGTAACATACCTAGTAAGAGAACTGAATTAAAAGTGGACAGTTTGACTTAGATACTGTTTTCTTACATGCTTAATAATATGTTATGGAGCATTCCACAAATCTATAGATGTAATTTTTCCCTTACCATTAATATTTGTATATGTTTATATGAATATAAATATATCGATATATGGTAATATATATACTACAAGTATGTACACATACACATTCATGTATATATAATGCACACATCTGTGTGTACGTGTATGTGTGTTTATACATGTATGTGGTTTTACACAAATTGAAGTATATTCTGCTTACATATGTTGTAGTGACTTGAAGAGTGTTTTTTGGTCATTATTTTACAAAAATGACATATTCATTTAGTCAGTATAATTTTTTTAACACCTGTTATATATCAGGTCCTGGGGATACAGCAGTGAATAAAATAAAATCTCTGCCTTAAAGGAGTTTATATGCTATTGGATCTGATATTATTATTATGTGTATGTACAATACACGCACACATACACACACACGCACGCGTGCGGTGTACAGTTCTGAAGGCTAAAATAAAATTAAAGCAGTTCTTCTGGCATGGTGGCACACACCTGTCATCCCAGTGACTTGAGGGGCTGAGGCAGGAGGATCCCAAGTTCAAAGCCAGCCTCAGCAACTTAGAGAGGACCTATGCAACCCAGTAAGAACCTGTCTCTAAATAAAATACAAAAAGGGCAGGGGGTGTGGCTCAGTGGTAAGCACCCCTGGATTCAATCCCCAGTACCAAAAAAAGGACAGTTTCCTATGAATTATATATCCTTTCCTCTGCATATACTTCTCATTGTCTATTAAAGAGTCCTCAAGTGCATTAGTATGGCTCTCCCATCATTTTCTTTAAAAGCTGCATCATATTCCACACTATAACTTATTTACCATTTTCCTATTAATGCTCATTCATGTTGTTTTCAGTTTTGTCCGCTAAAATAAGTAACCTCAGTCTGGTACTGTTACTTCTGTAAGATAAAATTCTACTAATGTTTTTCCAGCATCAAAGGTTATATGTATTTTAAAATTTAATAAATATTGGCAAACAACTCTACAGATGAGTTGCAATGATCCATATTTCTACTAACAATAATTATAATAGCAAACCTTTGTTGACAATACCAAGCATTATTTTGTGACTCTGGATTTTTTTTTTTATTTCTCCCTATTCTTCATTTCCTACAGTAATCTGAAGTAAATATTGTTTATAAGCATCACTTAGAAATCCCAGCAGCTCAGAAGGCTGTGTCAAGAGTATCACAAGTTTGAGGCCAGCCTGGACAACTTAGTGAGACCCTGTCTTAAAATAAAATTTTAACAGTACTACAAAAAAGAAAAGGAAAAACAAGAAAAGACTCACTCACTTATAGCCTGCCCTCCTAACTGGTTCAGTATACTCCACTTGTTGCTCCTTTGTGAGAATACCTCTCGCCCATGATTTCCAGTAGCTATTATCCTCTGTTGAAGGATTTCTAGTTTGTTGGCTATAAAAAGATATCTCATAATTGCTGTAATTTGCATTTTTGTGACTTCTTTTGGATTTGAACTTCTTTGTAGGGTTTTAGTCATTGGAACTTGCTATTTTGTCCACACGTATCCTTTGATTATTTTTCTTTGGGGCTGTCTTTTTACTCTGTTTGGTCAACTTACGGAAAGAAACTCTTAGACTATAACAGGTATTAATCCTTTTATAATAAATCTACTTTGCAAACTATTTGAAATCAGTGAAATCATAAGTGATTTCACTTATGCTTCTCATTGATATAGCTGTTATAAATTTTCTAAGATCTGTCTTCTCTTTCATTTCTGTGTTGGTGTTCATCAGAATTTAAAAATATTTTTACCTTTGTCTTTAATCTTTAATTTTTATTTGTCTTTAGGTTTTTGTTGTTGTTGTTTGCAGGTGATATGAGCTAAGGGCTTAATTTTATTTTTAATTCAGTTGGTTAGCTAGTTTTACATCACTGATTATTAAATTGAATTGAAATACCAAAGTATCGCCTTCATGACACAATAACATCCTACATATACAGAACCGTTTTTTACTTTCCAATCCGTTTCATCATCCATGTGTTCTTTTCTCATATTAATACCTAATCGATTTGATGCAGTAGATTTGTAGACTGTTCTATGTCTGTAATGTAAGTCCTGTCTATATTTTTTTCTTAGAAATCTTTTAGCATTTATTCATTCATATGAACTTTACAATCACTTTGTCCAGCTTTTTAAAAATATTTCTCAGGATTTTCAAGACTGTAGTCCTATATGACACGGATGCAAATGGCAGGCTCTAGCATATACTGTTAAAAAATATTTTTAAAAGCAAGGGATAACACAGCATGGTCTTAGAAATGTATTTCCTATCTCCTCTCCCTTTCCCACAAAGATGTAAGTTGCTCTCACTTGCAGCTTGATTTTCTATTAGACTATCTCAGCTCATACTCTTCATTGACCTCTGCCATCTGTTATTAGGGAAACATCTTATTGTGGTTCATTCTTGTTGCATTTTTTAATTCTCTTTTTTGGTAGCTTTTAAAATTTTTATTTGTGATATTTTCCAATATTGGTGCAGTGTTTCCAGGTGTTGATATATTTTAATTATCCAGCTGGACACTTGAGATACATTTTTAATTTTATCTCTTCACTGGTGAAAAATTATGGTCATATTCTCTCTAGCTGTTGCTTTGCTGGTGGTGAAGAGTCTCTAAAGTTCTTGTTCAACATATTTTGGGAATTTATACTTTCTCTCTGTGTGTCTTTATACTGTATTGTAGCTGACTCAATTAATTAAACCTTTTTATTGAGGAATGTAGAAATTTGCCTGGTTTAAGTTTCTCACTTCAATAACCATATTTTTAATTTTCTGTTTGGATTGTCATAACTTGTCTTGTTTCATTTCTACTTGTTCTGGTTTCATAACTTTTTGTTTCTTTACATGGATATTATTTATCTCATTATATATCCTAAGTAACTTATTTTAATGGCTTTTCAATTATTTTCACTGATTCTTAATAGCTTGATCTTGAATTTGTTTTAAAATTTCAGCTAATTGACCCTGCATGTTCATCTTGAGTAAGAGATTCTTTCTGTATCTCTCTCCCTCCCCTTATATGCTAATCCCTGTGTAGCAATTTTGCGTTTTATTCTGCCTGATCCACACTTCCAGAACCTCCTTTTCAAATCCAAATTTGAGACTATAAGTTTGTGCCTCTGCCCTACAGAGGTTTTCAAATTTTTACAGATGCATTTACTGAGCTTTGTTCACCATCATTAGGTTATATCATACTTTTCTGCCTTCAGAATATTTATTTGTACAAGCAACAGTTCAAGTCAACATTTAGCAATCACTTCTTTAGCCTCTCTTCCTACAGCCCAAGTCCCATTCCAGAGCCCAAGTCCCATTCCAGCCTCTGCTTCGAGCCAGTGAACCTGACCAAGGAGTTTTAGCTTTATCTCTGTGCAATACCATTATTTCCCATTCACCCGCAATCCAAACTCTAGACTACATCTTTTTTCCTTTTGGAGTGTCATGACAGCATGTATTTCATTTTTGATTCTCCGACATATTTATTCTTTTTTTTTTTTTTCCTTTGGTGGTACTGTGGATTGAATAAAGGGATGCTCAGTGGTACATCCACTGATATATCCCCAACCCTTTTGATTTTTTTTATTTTGAGACTTTTGAGTCTCAAAAATAAAAATTTTTTTTCTCAAAAATAAAAATTTAGTGAGACTGTGTAGAGTCTCACTAAATTGCCCGAGTTGGCCTCAAACTTGTAATTCTCCTGCCTCAACCTCCTGAATGACTGGGATTGCAGGAGTGTGCCACAGTGCCAGGCATGGCTATATCTTTTTAGTTATCTCATTTTATATTTATTTTCTTACTACATTGTTTTGAAGCAGAGACTTTGTTTGTGGACCACTGGAATTTCCAATGATTTCTTGTTTTTTCTTTGAGTGCGTGTTGTCTTAATAACACACTCCACTGATCATCAACAAATCCAAATTCCCTAGTGCTGAGATGGGAAATGTGTTGATTATTTCTTAAAATACTTTCCTGAACAACTTAGAGAAGCTCCAACTACATTAAAATTTTAATTATTGCAGAAATTGAACCTTAAAGATAGTATATTTAAAAGCAGTTTTTAGGAATCAGTAAAGACCTATTTTCTTTCCTGCATTTGCTAATTAAGCAAAAAAATAGCGTATATAAGGAGTTAGGTAGTATATAGAATACTAGAGAAACCATCTTTGAATTCCTGTTTTTGTAATAATTTTTTTCTGGGGTTCTATAGGTTTTTTATATTTTATTTAGTTTCTTTTTTCTAAAAAGTCCTACTGTCTCTAAAAATGGAGTGGGGTCTTTTACACAAAAAGAAATGTTTCATGTTTCAGGAATCCTTAACTTGCAAGTGACTGAAACTTGACTCCAAGTAGTACAAACAAAACAGATTTGTTGCTGGGCATAGTGGCACACACCTATATTCCCAGCCGTTTGGGAGGCTGAGGCAGGAGGATCGGAAATTCAAAGCCAGCCTCAGCAACTTAGCTCAACCCTGTCTTAAAATAAAAAATTAAAAAGGGCTTGGGATGTGGCATAGAGGTTAAGCACCTCTAGGTTCAATCCCTGGCACCAGAAAAAAGGAAAGAAAAAAATTCTTTGTTTTCTCATGTAGTGGAGAATTATGAATTATCTCATTGAGTGCCAAATTTAGTGCTAAATTATTTTGGAAAAAGTCCATCCATTTCATCCATTTTCTTGACTTTTCTCTGTACATGTTGAACTTGTTCTTTCTCACTTGTGGCTACTTTTTCCACATTGGTTCAGGAATGACTAAAGGAATATGAGGAATCACTGCGGGAAGCTCCAAGTTTAAATCAGCAAAAGCAAAAATTTTAAAAAGAAGAGAAAGAAAGAAAAGAACTCTCCCTACCCCCAGCTTTTGAACACAAAATCTTAGGAAAAAGAGCCCCATTAACCTAAGTTATGCATAGATAGCCCTGGCCAGGGTCTTGGGTCTTATGCCCATACATTTAGTTAGATTTGAAGCTACCGTGATTTGTCTTCCCATTAGCAGTTAATTTATTAGAGGATAGTCCTCTAACCAGAGGAAGAGAAGAAAGGATATCACAAGACAAAAACATGTGTTTTACTTCATATATATAATCTGTATTTTAACTTTTTATTTTACAGACAGAGAGAATTTACTTTCAGGTTTTCTTGCCTAAGGGGAGCAAAGAAAAAAGCAAACCCATGTTCTTCTGCCACAGATGGAGCATTGGAAAGGTCATAGACTTTGCAGCTTCTCTAGCCAGTCTAAAAAATGACAATAACAAATTAACAGCTAAGGTAACATATAGTTATAATAAATTTTCCCCTAAAAGTTTTAGGATACTCTATACAAGTGTATATTACAGTATCATTTATTTCTCTTTCAACAGAAATTAAGGCTATGTCACATCACTTCAGGAGAAGCCTTACCCTTGGATCAAACTTTAGAAACCTGGATTACTAAAGAGGATTGCCCTTTATATAATGGTGGAAATATTATTTTGGAATATCTTAGTGATGAAGAACAGTCTTTAAAAAATGTTGATTCTTATTTGGAATAGTCACTCAAGAATTCAAACCAGAAATTTTTTCATGAACATGTTTAAGTCAATTTATCTTATTATAGATACTTTTTTAATTTTTAAAAGTTGCTTTATCATTTATTTTCATAAATTTCATAATTTACAATTATGTAAATAAATTAAATGTCATAATTTACATTTATCAATTGTCTATTAAATTTGGGTTTTTATGTTTTAAAGTTTATGTGCTGAAACTCAATTTGTTAGCAATTTTTTAAAATTTGATTTTTATTAATTTATAATGTAGAAACATCAGCAAGTGCCAGGCGTGGTGGCACATGCCTGTAATCCCAGCACTTGGGAGGCTGAGGCAGGAGGATCGCGAGTTCAAAGCCAACCTCAGCAACTTAGCGAAGTGCTAAGCAACTCAGTGAGACCCTCTCTCTAAATAAAATACAAAATAGGACTGGGGATGTGGCTCAGTGGTGGAGTGCTCCTGGGTTCAATCCTCAGTACCAAAAAAAAAAAAAAAAAAGTAAAAGAAACATCAGCAAAGGAATGTTTCCCATTTGGTTAATGTCAGCTGTTGGTTGTCTTTGGCACTGTTCCATCTCATCTTCATTCCAGGAACCAAGCTGAAGAAACAACCCCCTTTTGGGGACTTCGCCATTCTTATGGCAGAAGGTGAAGGAGATGGTAGATAATCGGTCAGCTCATGGAAGATAACTGTGTTGCTTTGGCTTTAACAAGTCACATGTTTAAGCCTACTGTTATAGGGCCAGAAAGTACAGCTTCACTATCTGCCTACATGATGTATACATTGATGTGTGTATGCAAATTATATAGATTTAGAGATCACCTCATTTAGTCTTCTAAATTTTTGGATGAGGAATCTCAGGCCTAAGAAGAGAAATTTATTGCCTTGGTTATCACCTACCTGCATTGGGGTATGTTTCTGATAAAGAACCTCCTCCAGTAGGATTCATCTTTATTGTTTGTATGAATGTATTACAAATGAGGGGGATGATGGGCTAGCCCAACTTCATTACAGTCTTTGTATAGGTACCAAAGCAAAACACCTGCCAACAATAACTACATTTTACCAACAAATTGAATTTAATGTTTCTGATGTTTTCTATTATGCTTAACAATGTACTACTATGCAGAAGGAATATAAATTGTATGTTCTTTGTTTTCTATGCTAATTATCATGGACACATAGTGGCTTTAAGTTTTAATTAAAGGAATAAACTCAATGTTCATTTGGTCTATTTTATTATTTCATATTTTCATGTGGGGAATGAATAATTTTCAGCTTTTATCAGGAGCTTATGCATTTATCCATTAACATAATTATTTGAATACCTACTGTAAGGATTGGTTTCTAATTGTCATGGTAAATACAATGAAAATATGTATATAATCTTTTAACAGTGATACAAAGTAGTATAGCAAGTTGCAGATTAGTAGGCAGGATAACTATGTTCCAACAACTCTTTTATCAGAAACCATAAAACTAGAGGTAGATATAATCCTTAAATAAAAGGATTTATAATAAATAGAAAGATTCCAAAAAGTTTTAATGCACCCAATACATTAGTGTCTGTCATAATTACTTATACATAGTAGGTGGTCAACCACATAAGTGAACAAAAACTATGCCAAAAAACAACTAGTGAGAAGAGGGACATAAGGCTGGCAGAGATAGATACAAATCTAGAGAGAATGAAAAGTGGTCCTATTCATGAATGAACAGAAAAAAAGACATATCAATAAGCATACCAGTGGTGAATTAGGTCAGGTCTCAGATGTTGGAACTATTGGGGAGAATGCACAGGTGCCAGCATCCTCAGTACTAGGGACTGGTGGTTATGGCATGAATACTTGGTTCTCTTCTAAAGAGAACAGTGTGGGAGAAAAGGATCTAGTTCCTCTAGTTCCCTATTTTCAATTAAGTCTGTCAACTTTCTCAGCCTTTTTTGTAGGAATTTCATACACCTAATACAATTTTAGAGTTTCACTCTCCCTGTCCCACCCCACTGTCTCTTCACTTGCTTATAGACAACTGAAAATTCACAAAAAAAGGTAAAATTAGGTAAATAGGTAAAATAATACTGCCATACAAATGAGCTTTAGTTTAATCAGGCAGCAAATACATGTGAATGAGAGGTTATCAGACTTTTTTCTAGCTATATCAGGTATTATACTGCACAATTTTTAGATAAGAAGGCTTGGAAGAACCTGAAAAAGGAAGAAGGTTGTAGATAAAGGTATTGGGGTGGGGGAAGAAATTTACATACTGCACATCTTGGACCTGGGCAATAAAAATTGTGAATTAAGATATTTGGTCAGGAAACTAAAGATAACTGTTTTATGTTTGTTTTATTTTTGTCATTTTTAAACTAAGTAAGTTCCTTGGCAATTTAGCTGAAGTGTCTGGAACAGATTGGTTCCATTCCTAATTCTCACCATAGAGAATTTTATTTTTCTTAGTGTCTACATGGAATGAAATTTATGACATCTAAAGTCTATTGTGTTTGAAAGATTAACCTACATAAATGATAGATTTTTTGAAAAAATTATCAAAATGTATAAAAAATGGCTTTGGCTGTTTTTGAAGATCATAAATGATCCAAAATTGCACACCTTGTCTTCATTTAACAAATTGCATCATAATTACAGAAAGGATCTTCTGAAATGGCCACAGGTGACTACGAGATCTGCAGGCTCAATAGTAGACAGCTGTATTTCGGAGTTTGGTTTGTTTTCTTAGCTGCTTATCATCAGAAGTTCATCCCCTTGTTCGGGAAATTACACAGTTGTGTGAGTCTGTTTTGAAGTGTAAAAAACCTGATGCTTTTCCTTACCCCTGGCAACTGAGGCACAGACATGACCTAAGTTGGGTTAGTTGATGTTCATGTCCCTAACTGCAGATAGGATTAGTGTTAAAAAAAAAAAAAAAAAAGAAGGTATAAGACATTTAGAATTAGCGTCAGTGTCTTTCCATTACCCTGTCAGGTTTCAAGTTTCCAGTAGCAGTAGCCCTAGGATATCCCTTTGGTCATAATATCAACCACCTGCTTTCCCTACAGTCCCAAGGTTATCTGGTAAACATCTAGGAAATTATTTTTCTATTTAAGGACATCAAAACTGTTTCAATTTTTTTGTCTGACCCATGCAGTCATTCTCAAGGTGTCATAAAGCTATCAGCAGTCTAAGGCAGGGTGTGATCTCTGTACTTCTCTAAGTCCTGAATGAGTTGACACTGCACCTGACTTGATCACCATGGTGTAATCGGATCTTAGTTCAGTGCCCCGCAGGATATTCAGTACATGCTTATTTTATTTTCACTTAAATGACATTGACCTTCAGGCCTCTTACATTTTAGATTTTCTTATCTTGACTGCTTTCAGTATAAATTTTTCTTAGCATAGGAAAGAACTAAAAAAATGATGCCAAGATTTTTAACTTTAGGTAAATAGAAACCTGTTTTTTTGGTTTTGTTTTGATTTTTTTTTTTCCATTAGAAATGAGGAAGTCAGGAAGAAAGAGATTAGGTTTCTGTTTGCAATAAATTGAACCTGATAAATGCCATAACTTTCATTAACTACAAGTTAAACAGGTTGCGTCACAAGATAGCTTTCATATTAATTTGAAAAGTACAGCAGTCCCTCCCACTGGACTTTGATCGGGTAAAAACAACTTACCTAACTGAATGTTATACCGTCTCTGAACACCAGTGGGAAAGAATGTTATTTCATTTTTAAAAAACGATTTGCCGTATCTGATTTATTTAAGTTTTCAAAATGATTAGAAAAAATTTTATGATCCTACTTTTGTTGTTTGTGACTCTGGGAGAAGCAAAGAAGTCATTTCTCAGCTTTCAGAACACAGAAAAGACTGAAATACTATTTTTCACAAAGACTGAAGAAGTGGTTATTGTAAGGTCAAGTTACAAAGATAAACGTCCAAACTCCAGCTACCTCTTTGTGCAATTAGAAGATCCTAAAATGCTGCGTGTGGTGAATGTGACCAAGACCTCCTCGGATGCTACCAACTTTACCATAAACCTAAGGACAGATGAAGACGGAGAGACCAATTTGACTATTCAACTCTGGGATTCTGAAGGTAGGCAAGAAAGACTCATTGAAGAAATAAAGAATATCAAAGTCAAGGTGCGCAAACGAACAAAAAAGAACCTTTTCCAGGCATCAATGCATGTCGAAAGAGATATCCTAATGCTTATTTTACCACTGATACTGTTAAATAAATGTGCCTTTGGTTGCAAGATTGAATTACAGTTGCTTCAAACAGTATGGAAGAGACCTTTGCCAATAATTCTTGGGGCAGTTACACAGTTTTTTCTTATGCCTTTTTGTGGTTTTCTTTTGTCTCAGATTTTGGCCTTGCCTGAGGCACAAGCATTTGGATTTGTACTGACCTGCACATGCCCTGGAGGGGGTGGGGGTTATCTCTTTGCTCTGTTTCTAGAAGGAGACGTCACTTTGGCCATTCTGATGACTTGCGCATCAACATTATTGGCCCTGATAATGATGCCTATCAATTCTTATGTATATAGTAGGATATTAGGGTTATCAGGTCTATTTCATATTCCGGTTTTTAAAATTGTGTCCACACTCCTGTTCATCCTCATACCAATATCAGTTGGAATAGTCATCAAGCGCAGAGTACCCGAAAAAGCAAACCTCTTAGAGAAAATAATTCGACCTCTGAGTTTCATTTTAATGTTTATAGGGATTTATTTGACTTTCAGAATGGGATTGATGTTTCTAAAAACAGCTAATGTAGAGGTGTTTCTTTTGGGTCTTTCTGTCCCTACTTTGGGTTTGTCTTTCGGTTACTCCTTTAGTAAAGTCTGTATGCTGCCTCTTCCTGTTTGTAAAACTGTTGCTATAGAAAGTGGGATATTAAACAGTTTCTTAGCTCTTGCTATTATTCAGCTCTCTTTATCACAGTCCAAGGCTGACTTAGCTTCTCTAGCTCCTTTCACAGTTGCCATGTGTTCTGGATGTGAAATGTTATTGATCCTTCTGGTCTACAAGGTTAAGAAAAAATGTGTCTTTACCAGAGAAGACAAAAAGTCTTTCCTAATCTAAAAATTAAAGCATTACTCAATTCCTACTCTGGGTTAACTACTGTGGGAAATTCAAAAAATACACAAAATAATGCTTACTGCCAAGCCACTTATGATCTGGTTAAAATTTGACCTGGGAATGTGGGGAGAATGTATGTAATCACAGAAAAATATGCAGGAGTTTAGAGGAAAGAAACAACTTTTCCACTGTATTAGACTGGGAATGTTTTATGGAGTAGAATATGAATAGGATACTTCGCATTGAGAAAAAGCAATAGAAAACTCCTTCATTAATAAATATGATGAATCTTAAATATTAAGGAAGGGGTGGCCACATAGTACACATTTGGTAAATACTAAGTTAATGAATAAACATGTTTTAAACTAAATGTGGCATCTCTGCTTGTTTACTTGTTTTTGTTTCTTACCCCCAGTACTAGGGATTGAACCCAGGACCTTCTACCATTGAGCTACATCTCCACCCTTTTTATTTTATTTTGAGGCAGTTTCTTAAATTGCAAAAGCCGGCCTCCAACTTATAACCCTCAGCCTCCCAAGCAGCTGGGATTACTGCATACACCCCGGGACCCTGTAGCATCTTTACTTGCACATCCTTCTGTCTTGCGTACCTCCCACAGCAGCATTATCATTTGCCCTGACACCTAGGATCATTTCTTCTCCCTCTCCTTCTGTCTCCATCTTTTTATTTATTTTATAGTCAGCCTAGTTATTAAAAAATAACCTAGAAGCCGGATGCGGTGACACATGCCTGAAATCCCAGCAGCTTCGTAGGCTGAGACAGTCTCAGCACCTTAGTGAGGCTCTAAGCAACTCTAAATAAAATACAAAAAAAGGACTGGATATATGGCTCAGTGGTTTAAGTGCCCCTGGGTTCAATCACTGGTACCAAAAAATAATAACCTATAAGTAAATCATTTTCTTTATCTTTTCACCAGTCTCCTCTTTGCTTCCCATCTTCTCTATCCCTTTTGTTCTATCCTTATTGCTCCTTCTCTAAATTTCTCCAAACCTGCTTTTGGTCTCTATCCACCCTCCAATCACACTCATATTAATCTTCTAAATATCTAACTTTGATTGTGTAATTTTCCTCCACACAAGAAGGAAAATTGCCTTTTAAATAAACTCTATATTCCTTAATGAGGCATTTATTACACTTAACTCTCTGACCTACCTTTCCAGTTTTTCTCCTCTTCCACTGCTTTACACACAAACTTTCACTCCAATCAAGCAGAAAGACTTAGTATCGTACAAATATGCCTTTCAGTGAGCCAGCCTGGCTTCTTTCACAGTTATTTATGTTCCTGTTTCATCTTTCCTATTTTGCTATAAGTCCTTGAACATAAGAATAATGTGTATTCATTTTGATATTTCCAGCATAACATTTTCTATGTGTTTATTTAAATAAAGTATTGAATCATAGACTATGTTCCACTATCTACATCTAGTCTATGTTCTTCTCCAAAGAAAGTGTGGGCACCAAGAATAGAAAATATAAGTCTTAAGGATCCTGTTTTCCCTATTTCCTAGTCTTCTGGTTGTAGGAAACTTAATTTCCTTAAAAATATAGATTATGGTGACATCTCCATCAGATTGGTCTGGGAATTAAAAGAGGAATTAAATTAAATGTACTTAAATAGGGCACCTGGCACATAGTTAGCTACTATTATTATTTTATCAAAGTCTAAACTTTTGACCCTGATTTGTTGCTGATTTGAAATTATCAATTCAATAAATATGTATGGAGTCTAAATTTTCCTATCAGTGTTAGTCACTATTTTGTCTATACTATTAGGAATTTTTGTTTACTTTGCCAATTGAAAACATAACTGGATTATTTTATTTTACCCAATCTAGTGTATGGACAAGATTTGCAACTGACCTCGTGGTGGGAGGGTGAATGATTGATTATTCCAGTCTCTAAAACAATAATTTGCTATGTGGACTATTTTACTCCTCTAAACTAAAATCCTCATTTGGGTGTTTAAACTATTCATAAATGTGCTTGAATTTAATTTCTATACATTTAATGAGAATATTACACTAATTGAGAAACAGGAAGCCTGTCTTTCTAGTTTTAGTGACCTTGTGACACTTCTCCACATACCAGTTTTCCAATCTGTAAAACAGAGATTCAATTGAGGTTTAAGATCTCACTCAACTCAGTATGTCAATGACTCTAGCAAAAAACTAGCATCTAATTTTAAGGAAAGGACCTAGCACCATGAGTAAGATGGTGGGGTAGAGTAGAAGGTTCAGGATGATGAGAATAGAGACACAATGCTGTTGCTTCCTGATTAAGGAACAACCAAAATATGAGCTTCCTGAGGGCAGGAACCACATACTACACTTTGAATTCCCCAGTGTTTGCATGATGCATTGAACAGAGTAGGTATTCATTAAACATTTATTAAATCACTTATCAGTAGTATCTGGAAAGGTCAGAGTCCCACATTCAACAGCCAGACTATACCTATGTCTGCAATCCTAACTCTTTCAATTTACTGCTGTGTAATACTAGTTATATTAATTTTGCTATGTTTAAATTTATGTAGAAAATGGGGATTAAAAATGATAGTGCCATTGTAAAGATTAAGTAAGTTAATATGAAAAAGATCCTCAGAACAATGCCTAATACCTAGTAAACTATACTGTTATTATTGTTACTCTATGCTTATACATATCAACTTGTGACTTAAGCCATTGGAAGTACATGGATGAAATTTTGAGTATATTTTGTTTCTTTTATATATGTATCACAGAAGATAGATTTTCACATAGTAAAACTTGCCTGAATTTTGAGATGGAGATGAAATTACCTGTTATTTTTTTGTTCGTTATTTTTTTGGTACTGGGGATTGAACCCAGGAGCACTCGGCCACTGAGCCACATCCCCAGCCCTATTTTGTATTTTATTTAGAGACAGGGTCTCACTGAGTTGCTTAGGGCCTTGCTAAGTTGCTGAGGCTGGCTTTGAACTCACGATCCTCCTGCCTCAGCCTCCCAAGTGCTGGGATTACAGGTGTGCACCACCATGCCCGGCTACCTGTTATTTTAATTTTATTATCATTATTTTTAAGAATGAGAGGTTGTTGAACCAATTTTTTTATGTTTCTTTTCTGTCCTTTAGAGAGATGATGTTACAATAAACTATTCTAACAATTCTCTGATATATATTCTTATAACTAGGGAAGTCGTGGTATTATAGGAACATGTGAGAAGTTTTAACCAAAGTTTGCAACTCCAACCTCTCTCATGAAATCTTACTAAATAGCATGGAGACTACACTCCTTAGCAGCTGTACGCTATGTATGTAAGTTTGATTTTTTTTTATATCCTTTTTCTTTTTTTTTTTTTTTTTTTTGAGATGGGGTCTTGCTATGTTCCCAAGTTGGTTGCAAATTCCTGGGCTCAAGTGATTCTTCCCTTTCAGCTTCCTGAGTTGCTGGGACTCCAGGATTACACCACTGTGCTTGATTCCAAGTTTGATCATTTTTAAATCAAAGACTACTGCTAAAAAAGTAACTGTTAATTAAGAAAGTCTTGGTATGTTGAACTTGAGGGTTTTTTGTTTGTTTGTTAGTGAAAGGAGTTACCATTTAAAGGAAGTCAGCCCCAGAAGCAAAGTAGCGAGATGCCTTCAATTTCTGGGGGAGGAATCCCAGTGGATGCCCCCCTTAATTATGCAAATATAGGGCAACTGGACAAACATTGTCCATGAGGAAGGTTGGCTAGACCACTGCCTGGCTTGACAATGGCCATCCTTCTCCAGAATGCCTCTGTGTAAAGTCAGGGGTCATGGATCTCACCTCTCTTCCATTTCGAGGTTTGGCATAATTAGAACCTCTCCAGATGGAAGTCAGCTGGCAGGAAAGAAGTGAAAAGCCTCTAAAGGGGAACTTGCCATCAGAAATCAAAGATAGAAACATGATGATGTGGACACTATGCCAAGCAGCAGATTTTGTCTTGTCATAGTGTACAGCTGAGACTGGAACCTCTCTCCTCCCCATCCCTCTCCAATCACTTTGGCACAGCAGATGTTCTTTGATACTGGAAGCACTGACTACAGATGTGACTGCAGCTTTAAAAAACTGCCCCTTTAAGAACTTGAGTGATGAATCATTCTTAAATCAAAATTCTCGAGACCAAAAGATCTCTGAAAAAGAGGATTTATTGAGTCATTGCAGCTATTAGTCAGACAGAAAAGACCAGCCTTAAGACAAGTGCTTGAGCTACTGGCAGCAGGCTGGGTAGCAGCTGAGAAAATGTCCATCAGACCCCCAAAGTGAGAGTATTGTATAATGAAAAACTGGAGCAAAGAAAGCATAAATTACTTACAATGAACCTATATTGGCTATAGTAAGAGGGTGGGACAAAGCAAAGTAGGCAAAGTTCTGGGATAAGAGGATAGTGTTTAAGGAGTTAGTTTTGCTCCGTGATTGGTTGGCACTATAAGCAGAATGTGATGACACCTCAAGGTTAGACATCAAGGTATCAGTCTATGTTTAGGAATGTGGAGCAATTTTTTTTTTCTCTCTCTCTTTTTTTTTAACATCTCAGAGTTTTCCTCCTGTCATGTACTGAGGTCTCTGTGAACTACATTCATAGTATCCAATAAGGATCTTTGGCTGTGTGGAACCAGTTTGTAACAGGGCCACAAAGGAATCTGAATGCTAGACTCCCTATGCCCTGGCACCTTCATCACTTCACTTTCAGAAGGTATTTGGAAGCAGAATGTCCTCTTTAGACAGATAAAACTGAGTTACCAGAGAACAACTCAACTGTGAAGGAGCAGCTGAGGCCTCTAGAAAAAAAACTGAACTTTTGCTCATCTGACATAGGAAGCATGAAATGGTTTTAATTTGAAGGAGTAAGATATTGATCCTTTATCTTCCTTCGAATTGCTTATTCTGATTTTAGTAGCTTTGCCAAATCAGTGGGACCATGTTTGCTTAAAAAGGGTTTAAAGATGACTCTGATATTTCTGCACATGCCTGGAAAATTTTATTTAATTACAAATCAACACTTTTCTTATATATTAGGCAAGATTTTAATTTAAACTTAACAATAAAGGACCAAGTTTTTTTTTCTAGTTTCTGAAGGTTTTTTTTTTTAAAAAATCAAGAAGTCAAAAGTATCATTCATATATCAATAGAGGTATCCAAATCAGATTCTGAAGGTATCTTTTTCAGAAGAACAAAGGCAAGTCTCTGGCTCTTTGCAAGCTTTGAGAATTGAATCAGCCATTCACATCATTCTGAGAGCTCTTTCACAGTGGTGATAATGTTTTGTCTTTTGATTAAACTATGGGAAACAATCACTTCACAAGCCAGGAGCCAGATAATTCACTTTTCTGGTCCTGTTGTGGTTAGGATGCTTTCTATCTTTGCAACACTTTTTGCATTATAGTGATATGTATATCACGATGCCAAACTTGTTATTTCAAGAAGAGCAAGCATTTTAAAGTCCATAGACTAGCCCCCAACCTCATTGTGCTGTATATATTCCTTCATGTGGACTTTGGAGTCAGTGTGTTCCTGTCTCTGCTGTGTGACCAGAGGGCAAACCACTTAACAACTCTAACCCTCAGTTTCCTCATTTGTATGATGAAGCAAA
The DNA here is from genome assembly GCA_020662805.1 of Glaucomys volans. Lineage (NCBI taxonomy): Eukaryota > Metazoa > Chordata > Mammalia > Rodentia > Sciuridae > Glaucomys > Glaucomys volans. The sequence continues at coordinate 90,676 of JAJEJO010001135.1, read as the reverse complement.
TTATGAAACTGCTCATGAAACTGTTTCAACGTGTATTAAATAATGCATATAAACCCACAACTGCCCGAAGCATGGTAAGTACTCAATAAATGGTATCTACATGAATGATTGAGAACAGGGCACAGTTGGTTGTGGCAATCAGTCATTTAAAACAAACCAAATAAAATCTATAGGTTTATCAAGCATAGGTTTAGCAAATAAGAGTTGCACAATCAGTCATAGTTCCTATTTATGTTTAGTTAAAAGTAGTACGAAATAAATGAGAGAAAGGGAGAAATAATGGGAAATGTGAAAATCTGAACGAATTGAAGATGAAAAGGAGGAGTGGGAAACAAAGACGAAAGGCATTTTCGGAAAACAAAGGGAAAGCAGCATAGAGTTGGAAGAGGCCAGATCTGTTGCGCCGGGTGGGACCTCCGGGGAGCGCGGCTCAGGGCGGAGCTGCAGAGGGGGGGAGGGGCCTCGAGGAGGCCACGCCCCCGACGGCGGGCCTTATGAAGGCGGGACTTCCTGTCCTGGGCTGCCCCTCCACATCCGGAAGACTCGAGCCGCATCTAAGGTAGCCGGCTGCTGAGCGAGGAGAACGCCTTCCATTCCGAGGTGAGACCATTTTTGTTCCGGGTTGGGTGGGCGCTGAGGGCCGAGGCGACGTGGAACGGCCTCTCTCCACCGGCCGCTGCTCCGGGTCAGCGCCCGGGGACGAAGGCCGTAGTTGAGGCGACCTCTTTGCTGCACCGTTATCCCGGGCCGTCGCCGAGTGAAGTAGTCTCGCCTACGCAATCTTACTTAATCCTCGAGGCACTTTATGTAGAATAATTGCCCAGTTCGCATTTTCATCGACTTCAAAGGAGCTGCCAGACCTGTCACATTCTTAGGGTCTTATAGTCGGAGTGTAAGCGATGGGGGCTTGGCCCCAGCTCCAATGCTGTCCAAGGTCGCGCTGCTGGGACGGGTGGCAGTAAAGTGGCTGACACCCACCCCGCAAGGCTGATCAGGAACAGACAGTTGGAAATGTTTCAGGTATATATGGCTTTGGGAAAATGAAGAATGATAAAACCCAGCCCTTGTGAAACCAGGATTCTTGAGACCGAGAGAGAGATCTGAAACAAAAGGATTTATTGAGCCATTTATAGTTGCTAACCGGAAAAAGGACCAGGACCTGGGAAAAGTTTCCCAAACTACCAGCAACAGGCTAAGTTGGAAAAACGTCCCTGGGACCTATAGCAAAGAAAATTTTTTAAAATAGTCTTTTTGTTGGTTTCACATACATCCCCAAACCGTTTACTAATTAACTCCCATTATCTCTTCTCCTATCTTTCTTGTGTAATAAATTATGGTCATCTCATAATTATCCTTAGCCCCCTTTCATCAAGAAATGTACTCAAACTGGTTGAGAAGGTACAGCACGCATACAAATGTAAGGAAGACATTGTTGAGTGCCCTAAATGTGATATACAAAGTTTTGTGGGTTCTTCCAGGCCAGGGCTTCAGGCTTGTCATTCAGACTCAGAACCTCAGTTGCTGCTACTCAAATGACATATATGTAGATATAGATATATATCTATATATATATCTATCTTCAGGACATACTTCTTTGTGCTCAGGGTTCATATATGTTTAACTACCTAATTTACATTGCCACTTGATTTCACAGAGTGCTTCTACCACACTAATTAAACTCTTGATCTTCCTGTCTGCTAACTCCTGAACTTGACTCTTCTGTCTTTTGCATCCTTTTTCAGTAAGTGTCATCATTATCCATTCAATTGCTAAAGTAAAATATGGACATTTCTTCAGCTCTTCTATTCTCATACCACCATGTCTGATCTGTTATCAAGTCTCCCCAGTTTTATTCAATAAAGCAAATGTCTCTTGACTCTCCAATTTCTCTGCCTGCAAAACTTCCCTTCCCAGGTTTAAGCCAAACATTGGGTCTCCTCTAGATTCTTGCAGCCTGAATCTAAAAGTCCTAACCTCTTTACACACACCCATTCTTTGCTTTTCCTTTGTCATCTGATCCATTTTGTTTAGTAGCCACAGTGAAATGATTCCTCATGGCTGTCATATTAAATAAGGAATGATCCCTACTGCCTCCCCAGCCTTATCCCTTCCTATTTCCTTTGATCTCTGAGCTGTCATCTTTGGGTCTTTTAGTTATGCTTCGTGCATCAAGAGACCTGCAGCTGAGGTGGTTGATGCCTCTTCATTTGTCCTTCGAGTCTTAGTTTAATCATATCCGTGGAGAAGCCTTATTGGATACCTAAGTTCAGTCAAAGCCCCCCTGTTACATGCTTCTCATTGCATTTCTTCTGCTTAGCCTTTATTTCATTTGTGATTTTTCATGTAGTCTGTGATTTTTTTGATTCACATTAACTCCCATTAGAAAATAAGTGAATGGGACCTGGTTTTACTCACCATAGTGTATATACAGCACATAATAGGTATTCAGCAAATATTTATGGGATGATTAAATAACTTCTGGGTGGAGAATTCCTGAAAGAAAAGGTAGCTTTTGAATTGAGCCTTGTGGAATTGATAGGAGTTGTATTGTTATCAGTCCTAGGCCAGAGGCTTGTCTTCTGGGGATTCAATAAATCAGATCCAACCACTCACCCTAAAAACCAAATGGGAAAGAGAACAGTGAAAAGCATGAAAAACTTTTATCAGTGTAGCAGCACTCAAAGACAAGGGAACTCATGAGGTTTTATAGAACAGGGAATGAGGGCAGGGACTGGGGTTTGCATAGCTGGAGCTTTTCAGTGCCAAAGGGAGTGTGGTCTAGTCCACTACCACCTCAGGATTGATCAGGATTGATTTGTCCATAAGAAAGTTGCTATGGCCTAGAGGATGGCTTCATCTCATCACAAGATGTTTATTGATACGAACTTCCTGGAATCCAAGGTGACCCATCCTAAAAGATGGACACAAAATGGAGGCAGGGATACCAAGTCTTTAATCTTGTTTATAATGATCCATCAGACATTTGCAGATAAAAGTGAAGAGTCTGAGCTCTTGATACAGTATTAGTGCTATCAGAAGGTGGAGTGGGAGACTAGCAAATTAATGGGAGGAAGCAGACAAACACAGCCCAAGAACTCTACTTCTGATGAGAGAAGAGAATGGGAGAGGGAGTGGAATAAAGATACTTATATAACTCAAAATGTGGCCTCCTTTTAAAAATTCTTTAAATGTTTTTCTCAGGAAGAAAAAGCAACCAGCAGAAGCTCTATCTGCCCCTTGCCCTCCCCTGTTCTCTCACCTCTCCTAAAATGTAAGTAATATAATATAAATTTCTGAGTTGTCTTTAACATGAAACTCTGTCTGTTGTTCTTAATTGTAAGAGGAAAAATTAGGGTTGCTTATAAAGATTGTCACATTTTCTTAGTAAGACAGCTTAAAATATTTCTCTGTGCTTGGTAGATTTTAGAGTGTGGTCAAACCAGTAGTGAGTTTTCAGAAGTCACTGGAAAGTTGGACAGGTTAGAACCCAAAACTATGTGATTTTTTTTTCCTCTCTTGTTTGAAACTCAGGGAAGTAAATTTCATTTTTGTTTTTACAATTATATTTTTAGTCCTGGAATTTTCTTCCCTCCAAATGGCTAATAGGAAGAGCAGAGGACTTTAAAATCAGAGTTGAAATCAAATTCTGACTTTATCATCTCTCTATATAGTGTTAGAATTATTTCTCACCTCTGAGCCTTAAATTCTTCATCTTTACAAAAGCCTTATTTTTAAAAATTGCTTATGTTTTAAGTACCTCTTTTATTAGAACATGTGCCTTTTGTCTTTATTTTCAAAGCTTTGTTTATTTAAGTATTTTCAGTGGCTTTTTTTTTTTTCCTTATTTTCGTTCTCCATCACCCACTCATATACCTCTCTTTTAAACTGTTTCTTGTCCGTCCTTCTCCTTTCACCAAACCAGTAGGTGTTTTAGGTTTTTTGTTTTTTTAATCTAATATGGTATGGACACTTTGGGAGACGATTTCATAGACTGTTTTGTGTAATAAAAATGTTTCTGTAATAGATGTGAAGTGTCAGATTACAAAAATGATATTTACTGGGACTACAAGTAAATCCTGGGGGAAAAAATGAACTTTAAAAAAGGGGAGGGGGTGAATCTTGAAATAAAAATCTGCTGCTAATTGAGATGCTTTTGTGAATTAACTATTCTGTGATTAAGACTATCAGAAATTAGTAACTACTTTGTACTTACATGTGTTAGATAAAATCAGAAGATGGCTGATCCGTGGCAAGAATGCATGGATTATGCAGTAACCCTAGCAAGACAAGCTGGAGAGGTACAAACTAAAATTTTGTCCACCATAATGTAATAGGTATAATAGAGCATGGTTGCTTTCTTAGATAAAACATGTATTTTGATTATTTTACATTTGCTTTAATTTTACTGAACTCTTTAAATAGAGTGACTATTCAAGTTTATATCATTAAGCTTTCTGTGATAACAGTTATGAATCTAAAAGAGGAAATTATATAATTTTGTGCTTAGAAGGTCACAGCCATTAAAGGGTTATTTTACAACACATTTTTGTAACATTTTTAAGAATATCATTTAAGACAAAGTGAATGTTTTAAATCCTATTACAATATTTTATCTTTATGTTTAATTTAAAATTACTTATGTCTTTTCTATTTACTTACCAAAAAATCTTTTTAGGTGATTTGTGAAGCTCTAAAACATGAAATGAATGTTATGATTAAAAGTTCTCCAGCTGATTTGGTAACTGCTACTGACCAAAAAGTTGAAAAAATGCTTCTCTCTTCCATAAAGGAAAAGTATCCCTCTCACAGGTATTTCTTGTATCAATTTCAAATGATAAAATGAAGCCTAGGTTGGAGTCAATATATTAGGCAGAAATTTTAATTTTAGACACAGAGCCTGACTTTAGTTAACTTAAACTGAAAAGGAATTTATTTTGAGGGTTTTGGGCAGCTCAGGCCAGGACTGTGGGAGGGAGTAAGGCATACTTGCAGATAACACAGCAACCATTGTTTAGGATACCACTGGTGGCCTCACCCTTGACTGATGGTTTTGAATACTTTTACCCAATCTTATATCTTTACCTCATTGACTTAAGATTACAAATCCTGGGCAGCAGCTTGTGATTGCTGAACTTAGGTTGTTTGTCTATACTCAAAGTACCAGGGGTCAGGGAAAAGGGAATATTTGGATTCTTTGATAATAAGAGGAACGTTTGAATATTAGGAGGCAAAGTTATGCCATAGGCATGATTTTAAAGCTCAGTTATATTCTCTGTATTGTAAACTTCTTTATATGGTAGAGTAGTGGTAGCTTGAGGGAGTTTAAGAGAAGATCCAAAATTTGGACTCTCAGGTACAGAAATACTGCAGAGACATCTTCATCATTTTTAAGTTTTAGCACTGTACATACTTTAAAGTCTTCTTCCTACTCATGCCATTGACCTTTCCTGGTCTCTTAAACATTAAAGCTGTGGCTAAAAATAATATCTCCAGTAAAAAGATTTACAGTTAAGAGAAAAAGATTTTTTTTTTAAAAAAGCATGACAAATGATTGTTAGAAAGTTTAGTATTGAAAAAATGGAAGATAAAAAAGAAAATAGGAATGTAGGACCCAATAAACTCAGATATCATTTATGAAATTTACCTAAGATTTATTGTATAGCATTTTTTTTAGCATTAGTTACCTTGTTTTTTTTTTGTTTTGTTTTGTTTTTTACCTTTTTAAAAAATTTTTACTTTTAACATATAGCATGTTTTAAGAAGGCATGTACACACAGTAAATTTTATGGGTGATTTACTTTCTCATTAACTTATTTAATATTCTGTATACAAATTATATATTAATACAGAACAGTTTACTCTAAAAACTTAAAGCTCTAGACATTTTTATCCCACTGTTGTACTGGAGTTGGGAATATGAGAGTAGGTTAGCTGCATGGTTCTGGTGAAGGTGTCATGAAGCTTCAGTCAAAAAGTGTCAGTCAAGGCTACGATCATCACAAGACTGGACTAGGGCTGAAGGATTCATTCACTTCTGTGGCTGTTGGCAGACTTCAACTCCTTGTGGGTTGTCTTCTAGCAGCATCCCCCAGTTCCTCACTATGTGGGCCTCTTCTCTAAGCAGCTCACAACACAGCAACAGGTTTGTCCTCAAGATGAGAAACACGGGGCCATTTTGTGAGTGAGTCTTCCAAGTTGTTTACTATCATTTTCACTTTATTTTTTTGGTTAGAAACAAGTCACTGTGTCAAGCTCACACTCAAAGAACTAAGAGGAGGAATAGAGAATTTATGGACTTTTAAAATTATATTTTCTTAATGATTTCTCATCTATAGTAAATGCCTTTTTAGGTGCTTGTATACATACAGGTATGTGCCATTACATACCCTGATGTTGTATTTTAGAATTTTGAATCAGTAACTTTTTTTTTTTTTTCATTTAAAAAATTTGTTCTTTATAGATATACATGACAGTAGAATGTATTTTGACATATGATACATACATGGAGTATAACTTCCCATTCTTGTGGTTATAAATGATGTAGAGTTATACTGGTCCTATATTCATATATGAACATAGGAAAGTTATGTCCAATTCAATTCTACTATCTTTCTTTTTCCTATACCCCCTCCTTCCCTTCATTCCCCTTTGTCTAATTCAGTGTACTTTATTGAATATGTAACTTTTTGTATGAGCAAAGGCTCTGGGAGATATAAGATAAAAGCTTTGTCACTTTTATCAGGTTTTACAAAAAGAACAAAGAAGCAACAATGGAAAAGTAATGTACAGACTTTCGTTATGTTTTATAGTCCACTCTTGTGCTAAAGAAATATTCTTGTTTGAAAATTGTTGGAAACAATGTAGAGATTAGGAGTTTGTCTTTCTTGTTTTAGTTTCATTGGTGAGGAATCTGTAGCAGCTGGGGAAAAAAGTATCTTGACAGATAACCCCACATGGATCATTGACCCTATTGATGGAACAACTAACTTTGTACATAGGTATGTTTTCAATTTTTTCATATAATTACTATTCTATATTAACTGGGTAGAACTTCAGAGTACTCTGTTCAGAAACATATACTTTAGGGAGTTGTATAATTTGCTTATGACTCTTTATTCTAAAGAAATATATAGGTTAATAGAGCAAAATGTATTATGTGGACCTTTTATCATATATGAAGGGGGTGAAGAAATAGTAATGTCGTGGACTTGTATGTGAAGTGCAACGTAGAAAACTAATAAAAGGTCACTTTTGAAGTGTTGTCTGTATAGAATGAATTCAGTCCAGGAGGGAAAACAGTGTTAAAAGTGTGCAAATTTTAGTATCAACAGACTTGGACTTGAATTCTGGTGTTTTTTAAATTCGTTTTGTGACCTTAGGCAAGTTAGTTAATCTTTGTAAGCCTCAATTTTTAAAACATTTTAAAAGAGTTCTTTTTAAATCTTCCTTAATCTTTGTAAGCCTCAGTTTTTTAAGATTTCCTTTTCCAAATTAATGGTACCTCTTTGTTGTTGGAACTCAGTAGTTCATTTATATAAGAATTTAGTATATTGACTGACTCAGGGTAAATATGTTGCAGCTTAGTGTATTATCACTAGAGGAAAGCCTGATAGAGAGTTAAAGTTAGTACCTAGTTTGATGGGATTGCACATAGATGTTTTGTTTGAGCTTGTTGTATAGTTATATATGTCTATACCACATACAGAATCATTAAAATCTGTAAAGTTAAGGTCTATAATCTAAATGTGATAGAATGTTGAATCTTTTAAATATGGAAAGCAGCTCATGAAATATTGTAACATAAGAAGGTAATACAGGGCTGGGGTTGTGACTCAGTGCTAGCATCCTCGCTGAGCATGCATGAGGCCCTGGGTTCGATCCTCAGTACCACATAAAAAAAAAATAAAGGTATTGTGTCTACCTAAAACTAAAAAAAAAAAATAAAAAAAAAAAAATAATATATATATATATATATATATATAAAAGAAGGTAATACACTGCATACAGTGGGATTCAGCTTTTGTTTAAATACAACTCAATATTTAATACTTGAGAATTTTTATTTTGAATAGTTACATTGAACCTATTTTATTTTCTTAATTCTGATTCTCTTGAGAGTCAAATTAGAATCCCTGTATTCAAACTGTCATTCAGTCATAAATAATCACTGTGGCCAACAGTTTATTTTTTAAATGTGATGCTCTGAGCTTGGCCTTGGACTGGGGATAAGCAACAACTATTTATTCTATAAAGTTGGTTTTATCATAGGTTTGGACTGTGAGGAAAATGAACAAAAAAGGGTGAGCATAACAGCCCCTTTCTTTAACCAGAATCAATTTAAACTTTTTCTCAATTTATTTTTATTTTATGAAAAGAATATTTTTTATAGTTACTGTATTCATGGCATTAAACCTTCAACAAATGAAAAATGGCATGTATTACAAAGTGTACTTCGTACTTTATTCCCTGATTTCTCAGGATCAATTTCTGAAAGTGGCAATTGTTACCAGTTTCTTGAGAATTCTTTCAGATATGTTTCATGCCTGTAGAGGCATCCTGTATGTATGTATGTGTGTATATGTATATGTATATACATATATATGAATGCATACTATTTCTTCCTTTCCTCCTATTTACATACCCTATATACTTAATTGGGGAAAGAGGGATGAACCTTTGTATGAAAAACTTTGTAAGCACTTAATGAAGTTGATAAAGATAGATTTTATTAAAATTAAGTTCTGTCTTGGTAAATTTGTGGGTTTTGTCTCTTTCTTTAAGATTTCCTTTTGTAGCTGTTTCGATTGGCTTTGTTGTAAATAAAAAGGTATGTTGTTTTAAATGTAACATTCATAAAATGCCTTGCTATCATATTCTGAGAAAGAATAATTGTGTCTCTGTAATAATTTCAGATATGTCTCTATATTCAGTTCATGTAATTGTTTAATTTTGAATATGTTACAGGGCTATTAAAATTTTCATAATGCATTTCCAATGAAGAAAATTTAATGTTTTCTGAGAAGCAGGAGTTGTAAATGCACACAAGTAAATGAAACTCAGTTTAGTATCTGATCACCATTATGCATGTGGTAGAATCAGATAATGATAGGAGTTGATGTGATCTAAAATGCTGCATGGAAGAGGTTGAGTTTGGTAGCTAGGAATATATTAGTAGGTACTAGTGAACAGAGATATTCAAAGCCTAGGAAGGAGCAACAGCCAAAGCATGGTTGGAAAATGTGGACCTAAGCATCATTGAATACCTACATCCAGAACTCAGTTGAGTAAAATACATAGCTATTGCATTTCTTTGCTGATTGACTCCTTGGCTAGCCAAACAGTGAAGGATGTGTAGTAACATCTATCTTCAAGGAGCTTATATATTAGATCAGCATGTATAAAACAGTTAAGTTTCTGAAAATAAAAACAGAAATTAGTTGAAATAAAATCTTATCTACAGGATTGTATTAAACAGTGAGAATATCCCAAAGGAACTGTGTGAGCATTTAGCATATAACCAGCCTTGGGGCTGTACACTGACCCTACCATTGAACTCATATTTCAGGGAAGTGGAACACAGAAGAGGATATGAGCAGTTCTGCATTTTGTGGCTTGGGGAAATCTTTCTACCAGGAAGGGTCTTAGAAGTTAGTTATGTGAGTTGCTCCTTAGAAAATTAGAAATTTGTTAGATAAAAAAGAGAAGGAAAGCATTTCAATCAGAAAGAACAGTTTGGAGAGGTTGAAGAAGTGATTTTAAATGATTTAGACCTCTTTGAGATTTCTGTAAGACAAGCTTCTGTAGCATATGCTCTCAGCCTGTAGTGATGGATTGATGGGAGCCAAAGTTTTTAGTGGTAACTGAATTTGTGGATTGAAATAGACCAGCCTATAAGAATATTGGGAGCTAAAATGGCAAAGGAAATAATGGAAGAATGGGAAAATGACTGAGGTATCCAGCTTTTAAGGTCTAGGGAGAAGGTTAAAAGATAGTGACACTGGGATGGATTTGTGAGTGAGGTACAACCAAGAGAGCCAGGAACACAGAGGTGTCAGATTAAGTATTGGAGTATTAATCATGCCAGCAGCCTCCAATTCTTCAGACAAGGCATTTGGTCAATAAGAGTTCATTGATTGATTGTCCAGGAGTTTTGGAAGAATGAGTGTTGAGCCAAACCATGACATATTAACAAGAGATAAGGGGATGCAAGGTGTAGACTACTCTTTGACAATGAAGGTGAAAGAAGGTTTTGTGCAGTGTCTTTGTCTCAGATATACTATAACAGAATACCTGAGACTTAGTGATTTAAAATTCACCAAGGCATATTGGCTTCCAGTTCTAGAGACTGGGAAGAAGTTTACAGTCAAGGCACCAGTAGGTTATATTCTTCCAAGATGGCTCCTTACATGCTTTGCCTTTTGGAGGAAAGGAAAGCTGAGTTCTCACATGGCAGGAGGCAGAAGTCCTGAGAGAGAGCAAAATTCCAGATTCAAGGCAATGAACATACCCATGAGGGTGGAGCCTTTATGGCCCAATCACCTCTTTTTTTTTTTTTTTTTTTTTTGGGCGGTGCTGGGGATTGAAGCCAGGGCGTTGTGCTTGTAAGGCAAGCACTCTACCAGCTGAGCTATATCCCCTCAGTCACCTCTTAACAGCCCTACCTCCCAATGTCATAATATAGGCAATTCATTTCTGCATTAGTTTTGGAGGGGACAGACATTCAGAGCATAGCAGTAAGGGAAGGAGAAGCTTGGTGAGAAAGCACCAGAAGAGAAATCTAAAAGAACAGGGATCTGTTGATTGAGCAGTGTTGCAGAGAATGGATGAGAAAGTAGGAATCAACACAGGAGAGCATTTTTACCTCAGAAAATAGGAAAGAGCTGTCTGCATCTAAAAATAAGGGAGAGAGGGAAAGTGGGTGCTCTATCTACACTTGGGTGGGAAGAGAGTTAAGGATTTCAGGCCTGATGACCTCTTTTTCTGTTTAGGCTGGAAATGAGTATTTTAAGTATTCCACAGTTTTGTCATTTGAATACATTGTTAAACTATACTATGATATTTCCAGTTCCTTTTTTAGAAAAAATTATTGATTTTCTAAAGAAAAATACTGGGAAAGGAAACTGGTTTTTCCTCTGCAGATGGAATTTGGAGTTGTGTACAGTTGTGTGGAAGATAAGATGTATACTGGCAGAAAAGGAAAAGGTGCCTTTTGTAATGGCCAAAAACTGCAGGTTTCAAAACAAGAAGGTAGGTGTGTCCTCCAATTTTTGGTGCAGTTGATTTTGTGTACTCATTTTTTCATTTTTAAATATTTATTTCAGATCCATACAGATTCATAAACTCTATGGATCTGAAATAAACATGAATCTTTTTCAGTAATAGTCTAAGAAACTAGACTCTTTGCTTATTAAAATGATCAGTTGAGGAAAAGTATATCCGTATTTTAACAAGTAAGGCTTAGAAGGAAATTTGATAAAACTAGGAAGAGGTATAAAAATGTTCTATTACAGTTTGGATTACAAATGTCACACTTTTTGCTAGAATTCTGATATTAAAATCTAGTGATTATCTGAAACATTTCCTTTTCAGATATTACCAAATCACTCTTGGTGACCGAGTTGGGCTCTTCCAGAACACCAGAGACTGTACGAATTATCCTTTCTAACATGGAAAAGCTTTTTTCCATACCCATTCATGGGTAAGTTCTATTCATTTTCTACCTAAAGTTCCAGATAATGCAGTATTTTTTAAAACAGTTTTTCTTTAGAAATGAATTTTTTATTAAAAGACATGGAATCAGTATTAAAATTCTAATTTTGTTATGTAACTTTAAAAACTTTGTAATGTAATTTTGAAATTTTTTTGAATAATTTCAAACTTAACAAAAATTATAGAAGTAAAATGGTACAAAGAAAAATAGTTTACTTTTTACCTAGATTCACCTGTTAACATTTTTTCCCACTTGCCTTACATTTTATCGTTGTGTTTGTGTGTGTGTGTGTGTGTTTCCTTGAACCATTTCAGAGTAAATTGTATATATTGTGTCTTTTTACTCCTAAATTATTCAGTTTATTTCATAGGAATAGGTACAGTTACTGACTCTACATTTTTTTTTAGTCTTTTTTTTTAATAATTTTTTTATTGGTTCTTTTTAATTATACATAACAGTAGAACCCATTTTGATATAATTATACAGCAGAGATTATCTTTTTTTTTACAATGTAGATTCACACGATTCAAATAATCTTTTCTTTTTTATTTACTTATTGATTCATTGAACACAAATGGAGTACAGCTATTGTTTCACTGGTTGTACACAAAGTAGAGTCACACCATCTGTGCGTTCATGCATGTACACAGGGCAATGGTATCTGTCACACATTCTGTTATTATTCTTACCCCCCCACCCCGACCCCACCCCTCCCTTCCCTCTATGCTATCTATCCTTCCTCCATTCTTGCCACCCTTCCCCCACACATTATGCATCATCATTCATTTATCAGAGAGACCATTCGGCCTTTGGATTTTTGGGATTGGCTGATCTCACTTAGCATAACAGTCTCCAACATCATCCATTTACCTACAAATGCCATAATTTTATTCTTCTTTATGGCTGAGTAATATTCCATTGTGTATATATACCACAGTTTCTTTATCCATTCATCTACTGAAGGGCATCTAGGTTGATTCCATAATCTAGCTATTGTGAATTGAGCAGCTATGAACATTGATGTGGCTGCATCACTG
>JAJEJO010001135.1:6309-71470 GCA_020662805.1 Glaucomys volans | reverse complement strand
GTGTCTGTTGTAATATTTCCATTTCTATCATGAATTTTAGTAATTTGGAGTTTCTCTCTCCTCTTCGTTAGCATGGCTAAGGGTTTATCAATTTTGTTTATTTTTCCAAAGAACCAACTTTTTGTTTTGTCAGTTTTTTGAATTGTTTCTTTTGTTTCAATTTCATTGATTTCAGCTCTGATTTTGATTATTTCCTGTCTTCTACTACTTTTGGTGATGATCTGTTCCTCTTTTTCTAGAGCTTTGAGCTGTAATGTGAGGTCATTGATTTGTTGACTTTTCATTCTTTTATTAAATGCGCTCCATGCAATGAATTTTCCTCTTAGCACTGCTTTCATAGTATCCCAGAGATTTTGATATGTTGTGTCTTTGTTCTCGTTGACCTCTAAGAATCTTTTAATTTCCCCCCTAATGTCTTCTGTTATCCATGTATCATTCAATAGCATATTATTTAATCTCCAGGTCTTGGAGTAGTTTCTGTTTCTAACTTTATCATTGATATCTAATTTCATTCCATTATGATCTGATAGTATACAAGGTAGTATCTCTATGTTTTTGTATTTGCTAAGGGTAGCTTTGTGGCATAACATATGGTCTATTTTAGAGAAGGAACCATGAGCTGCTGAGAAGAAAGTGTATTCGCTTTTTGATGGATGGAATATTCTATTCTGTTAAGTCCAAATTAGCGATTGTGTCATTGAGTCCTATAGTTTCTTTGTTCAATTTTTGCTTGGAAGATCTGTCCAATGGTGAGAGAGGAGTGTTAATGTCTCCCAGTATTATTGTGTTTTGGTCTATTTGATTCCTGAAATTGAGAAGGATCTGATTGACGTACATGGATGCACCATTGTTTGGTGCATAAATATTTATGATTGTTACGTCTTGCTGATTTATGCTTCTTTTAAGCAAGTACGAAATGTCCTTCTTTAACCCTCTGACTAACTTTGACTTGAAGTCTGCTTTATCTGTTGTTTGAGAGGTGCTTGATCAAGCGGTGACCCAAGAAAGGTGCTGTCCCACTACCTCCAGGTTGGGAATGATCAATGCTTCTGGGCAGAGGCAGCCTAGTGTTGATAGACAATTAGATACAGCAAGGTGCTAGACTCCGCGCCAGGGTGTGGACCTGGGCACTAGACCAAGTTGGGGTGGTGTCAAAGAACTGTGCTCAGTGATGGAGACACTGGTCTTGAGAGCCCAGGCAGGCCTGAACTCCTCGCTGGGGACTCAGGCAGTGGCAGGTGGTTGCTCTCTCCTGGGGACACTGTAAGGTGGCGCCAAAAGCCCTAAACTCCCCGCCGGAGTTAGCGACCCCAGCAGCTCCCGGCCAGACCTCTCCAGAAGCCTTGGCGCAGTGGCTTGGAAGACCCGACCTCAGCTCTAAAGCCCCAGGCAGCCGGAGATGGTCCCTTTCTGCCTGGGAAGTTGCTGGCTGGCGCAGACCCAGGTCGGTGGCTCCGAAGCAGCTGCGGGGTCTGGCGCTCCCGGGTGGTAGCTGCCTGCGCCCGGGCCGAGCCCAGCCCAGCAGAGTTGGTTCTGGAGCGGCGACTGGGGACCCCTTATGTGTGATTTGAATATAAAATCTCGTTGAGAGGCATATTCCTGCTGTTTGAATCCTGAGCAAGTAGGAATCCACGGAGCGAGTAGGAATGCAGCCTTCCTCTAACCCGCCATCTTGAATCCTCCGATTCATATAATCTTACATATACATATAGTAATACTGTCTGTCTCAGACTGACTGTATGTTTTTATCTAACCTGCCATCTATATTCAGTTTGGTCAGCTGATCTAATGCTGTTATTTATAGTTTTTTTCTTCCAATGCATGATTCAGTCTAGGGGCAACATTGTATTTTGGTTTGTGTCTGGGATGTTGGTGGTAGGTATTGAACTCAGGACATTATACATAACAAGCATACACTCTTATCACTGAGCTACCCTCCCAGCCCCAGATTATGTTTGGTATAGTGTCTTTTCAGCCTTCTTCAGTCTAGAAAATTTTAGATATGCAAAATAGACTCTTCAGATTAATTTTTCTTTTTTTTTTTGCATCAGTAGTTCTTTCTTCGTTGTCATTTCTTATTTTGGATATTTGTGCTTTTTTTTTGGAGTCCTGATTAAATTACCTAATGCTTTATCTATTTAGAGACCCAAGATTTTGATTTAGTAATATGTCTACTATGTTTATCTTTTCTGCCTTATTGTTTTCTTTCTCTCTTTTTTTTTTTTTTTTTTTTGGTACTATGAATTGAACCTAGGGCTGCTTAACCTTTTTCTTTTTCTCATTTTGAGACAGGGTCTTGCTAAGTTACTGAGGCTGTTTTGAACTTGTGATCCTCCTGCCTTAGCCTCCTGAGCCGCTAGGTTTACATGAGTGCACCACCACACCCAGCATGGAGTTGTATTGTTAAATTTCCATAAGGAGAAGGTTTTTTTAACTTCATTTTAATCTGCAGTTTTATTAAGCTATAATAATAATTCTTTAAAAGACCCACTAGAGTTCTTTGTGCATTAGTCTGTGATCAATTTTTGTGAAGATTCTGTATATACTAAAAAAGAGTATATTCAGTACTTTCAGGGTATGATATTTAATGCAAAGCCAAAAGATCTATCTTAATTATATTATTGATATTTTTTTCTATTGTTTTATATTGAGAGTGATGCGTTAAAGCCTTCTGTTATTATGTTTGTATTTCTCCCCATGACTGTCCTGGTTTTTACATAGGTGGAAGCTGTGTTATTTGATGCCTGTTTGTAATGGTTATACCTTCATTTTATAACTTTAATATTATAAAGTATTTTTGGTCCTATTTTATGTTTTTGAGCTTGCAGTCTACTTTGACATCAGAATTGCCATCCCTGCTTTTTTACTGTTCCCATTTGCTGTTCACTTTCACTTTGTAAACCTTTGTATACCTCTCACTTCTTTTTATCCCTTTTAAATAACTGCCTTTTTTTTTTTTTTTTTTGTGGTGCTGGGGATTGAACCCAGGGCCTGTGCTTGCAAGGCAAGCACTCTACCCACTGGGTTATATCCCCAGCCCCAGATTTTAAGTGTATCTCCTGAATACAGCATAAAATGGACTTTTTCTTTATAAGTCAATTTGAAAATCCTTTGAATAAACTCGTGCGTACTATTGGTGTATTGATAGGACTGTTTTGTTTTACCTGAATTCTGCTGTGTTGTCTAATATTGTAATTACTATGTATATTATTTATAGTTACTGTGTTTATTTGATGAGTTCTCTCTGCTTTTTAAAACTTTCTCTTTGTATTTGTATAACATTAAATTTTATTCTAGTTCCTTTATATCAAAACTTTTTATAGTGCCTTTAATATTCTTTTGGCACTATAAAAACTTATATATATAACAGATTTACTTTCTTCTCCTATTTTCTGTTTCATCTTATTTGTAAGTTGGAATTCTTTCTACTTTAGCAAAACATCAATTTTTATTTATTCTTCAATTCACAGTTCCATGAATTGCTCCATCATCCTTTCGTAAAGTTTTCTAGTCACCTTTTGATTGGTTGAAGCACATCCTGTAGTAGATTCCTCAGAGAGGGCATGTATGCAAAGTATTTCTTGAAGTTGATGTTTTCCAAACTGTTTTTATATGGCTTTGAAATAGGAAAGGCAGCTTGGCTGGATATGAAAGTATGAGCTAAATTATTTCTTAACAGTGCTGTTGCTCAGTTGCCTTGCTTTTTGTGTTGTTTTTGAATAAGATGTCAGTCCAATTTTCTTGGCTTTTAAGTTATTTAATCTCACTGGGGGTTCTTAGAGCCCCTCCAAAAAAAAAAAAAAATCCTTGAAGGCTAATAGTTTTGCAAGGTTTATCTCATTCTGGGTCAGTTTTCTGTTTCAATGTGTAGATTTATGTCTCTATTTCTGGAAAGTTTTCTTGAGTTAGTTTTAAATGCTATTTCACTTCTACAGTTTCCATTTTCTTTTTCAAAGATGCCACAGTAGGAATGTTCAACATCCTTTGTGTCTTATATTTCACCACTTTCTCTATGTCCTTTTTTACTTCTTTCTTATTTTACTCATTGTACTTGTTAAGTTTTTCTTTGGGCACCTTGTAATTTATTCTTTGTTCCTTGGGTCTTCTCTCACTTATTTTTAAAGTTTAATCATCTGAGTTTTTTAAAAAAAAATTATTTCTTTGGGTCCATTTCTGCTCTTATTTTCTGTTTCTATGATTTAACATTTCCTATCATATTTATATGTATTTGAGGATATTTATAGGATATTTAATTCATATTGAATTGATGTTTTAGTTTTGTAAAATATTCATCTTTACAGTTTTTCTTAAAATTTTGAGAAGAGCTAGAGGTTTGAGGTTCTTTAATTTGTTATAGGTAATGACTATATTAAGTAGCATTTCTCTAACATTTATTGTAGTTAGTTGAATGAAAAATTATATTATAAAAACTATGGAATAACAGATTTTTTATGATTTTTATTTTACTGCTAACTGTTCCTACCTACCTTTTTTCCATGAAAATATCATCACTAACATAAGATTCTTGGCAAAAATTATTAAATAATCCATCCTTCTTTTGTAGCTTTCGTTGACTGAGACACAGTGAGATTAAGTGGTTATTTGAGATCCCATACAGGTAGATGGAGATAAGACTACAACCCTGGCATCTAGATCCTTTCCCTTTCTCCAAAATTCGACTTCTCTTTTAGGAGTCAAGACATTCAAAGTATAGTTTGACCATGGTACAAACTATGATTGTGGGCTGTAAAACTGTGGTCCATGATTATAATGAGTAAAAGAATCACTGTCGTGTGGCTATAGAACCTCCGAGAATGATGTCCTTGAGGCAGGAACACCATGATTTTAAAAATCTATTGCCACAGTTTGCTCTTTTGAAGAAAGGCCTTTAACCATGGGCAATAAAATGGCTATGTTAGCCATAAAAGAGCTATAAGAGGTTTACAACTTTGACCCTTTGTTTTGCCATTGGCTTAAGTAAAATACAGTTTTTACTTTAGGATGTTTTCAATAGTTTAACCAGGAAAATCTTACCAGGGATATGTACTGATTTATGGATTTTTTTTTTTAATGATCTGTTGCATTCAGCTGATTCTTCAGTTTTTGAATGTGACTTCAGAATTACTCATACAAAACAAAATGAGACCAACTAGGGAATAATGTTTATGAAACAAAGTAAATGACTCTGGGTCAATTGCCTTTATTTAATTTTGAGGAATTCATTTGGAAAAATTCACTGTCTCTCTTGTAGATTGTGTTTGACAATGGCTTAGGGAAAGTTTCTTGAAACATAACTATTTTTCACTAGACCTTTTCTGTGCTAGGCACTCTATGAGGTGCTTTACATACGTTATTTGTAATCATTACAGTAGTCATCTAAGGCAAATTGGTATTGCTATTCTGATATAAAGAAAGCTAAAACTGAGACTTTTTCAAAATTACAGTTTTTAAGCAGCTGGGCATGGGAGCAAACTCAAATCTTTGTGATACCATAGATAATCCTTTTTACTCTTTGCCATAATAACTCCACTGGAGGATCAGACTGAGGATTCAGAATATATAATGCAGAATTGGGGCTCTCACCTTATTACTTGGTAATCCTGTAACCTTTTTGGCAATCCTTTTGAAATATTAGGGAAAGTTATATGCTCTTCCATAGAAGAATATGCTTTCTGACTGTTATAGTCCTTGCTTGAGCGCCCAGATGTTCACTAGAAGCAGAATCAAGATTTACCAGTAGCTATCACAATTGTTCTTCTAGTTTAGAATAGAATACCAAGGGATTATTTGTAAAAGATCTTGGTATGTTCTTTTTACAGCATGAGCTATGAATACCTGTCCTATGAAATCTCTCCCAAGTGAGAAGGGGGAAAACACACCTTTATGAATTTAAAAAAAAAAAAAAGTTCTTGTGAAAGATCTTGATGAAATAGAATTCACTGCCTTCTTTCCAGATATTTAAATGATTGCAAAAAGAGTTTTAGTAGAAACCATTTGAAAGTAACTTGCAGACATGATGACTCTTCTTCCTAAATACACACTAACATATTCATTTCCTTAATAAAGGAACATTCTGTAACATAACAATAGTACAATTATAAAAATCAGGGACTTTGGCTGATTATGGTGGCGCATACCTGTAATCCTCAGGGAGCTGAGGCAGAAGGATTGTGAATTCAAAACCAGCCTCAGCAAGTTAGCAAGGCCCTAAGCAACTTAGCAAGACTCTGACTCAAAATGAAAAAAAAAGAAAGTGGACTGGGAATGTGGCTCAGTGGTTAAGCACTGCTGGGTTCAATCCCCAGTACCCGCCCCCCCAAAAAAGTGAATTAGGTTTGATACATAATATTGAAATCGTATTCAAATTTTGAAACAGTTCTAAACCAAGGTCCACTTCAGGATCATGCATTGCATTTAGTTGTCCTTTCTCCTCAGTTTCCTTTAATGTGAAAATTTGCATAGTTTTTATGTCTTTTATGATCTTGAAACTTTTAAAAATTATAGGCCAGTTGTTTTGTGGTTTGTCTCTGGGTGTTTTGGTTTCCTCTTGTTTGTTTGGATTCTGTGTTTTGGGCAAGAATGCCACAGAAGTAATGTTTCCTTCTCAAGCCATCTTATCAGGAGGTACATGGTCCTATTTTTTCCATTATCAGTGATGATAATATTGATTGCTTGGGAACTGTAGAACATTATAAAAATGCTATTTTTCCTATTGTAATTATTTTGTGTCCTGTGGGGAGACACTCTGTAAAGATCAAACTTGCCTAGTAATTTTGGCATATTTTTTCTGTTTAAATTAAAAATTTTTTTTGGTACTGGGGACTAAACTCATTGGTATTCTACACTGAGCTATATCACCAACCCTTTTAATTTTTTATTTTGAGACAGGATCTCACCAGGTTACTCAGGCTGGTCTCAAATTTGTAATCCTCCTGCCTTAGTCTCCTAAATCATTGGGATTACAGTGTGCTCCACTGCTCCTGGCATTAATTTTAGCTTTTATTGTTTCTTTCCTGACTCAGTTATTACTATAGTGACTATCAAGTAGTACCAGTACTTATCTTAACTTGGTATATTTCCAAGGAAGTGTTTCTATGAGAAGACAAACCCAAAGTAATCTTCAAAGACAGCTTAGGTTTCTGCAGATCCCAGGCAGGCTATTATTCCTTCAGGCACATGTATGATGCACACCAGGTGGGATGACCAATAGCATGATGTTTTACACCTCCTAAAGATCATTAGTGTGTGTGTGCGTGTGTGTGTGTGCAAAATAAACTGTAGTACCTGGATTTAGACAAATATACGTAATTGCTGCCATAGTAGAGTTTCAGTATTTTCTTCAGTTTTTTTTCTGAAAAATCATTGTTTTTATATTTACCTTATTAAATGATTGCTTTGTGAAGATTAATTTTGTTATTTACACAGTACACCAAGATAATTAAATTTTATTTCAAAATTAGAGACCACCTTATTTTACTCGCATCCTCTAGATTGATTCAGATTATCTGTCAACACTTAAAGTAAACTGAAAGTAAGGAGGAATACCTTATTTGAAAGGATAATTTTTCCCATCTTATTTTCAAATGTTAGAATCCGGAGTGTTGGAACAGCAGCTATTAATATGTGCCTTGTGGCAACTGGAGGAGCAGATGCGTATTATGAAATGGGAATTCACTGCTGGGATATGGCAGGAGCTGGCATCATTGTTAGTGAAGCTGGTGGAGTGCTGATGGATGTAACAGGTATGATTATGGGACAGTAAGGCATTTTTCTATTAGACTTTACTCTTTATATAGGGTTTCTTTTTTTTCTTTTTGGTTGTGCTGGGGATTGAACCTACGGCCTAGGCAAGCACTCTGTATCCCCAGCCCCTATATAGGGTTTTTAAAAAATGTTTGATGTATGCTATATTTTCAGCTTTTAAGCAAAAACAAGCTGTACTATGTTTTGCAAAGTCTGAAAAACAGTAGGTAAAAGCAAGGATTAGAGCTAATGGTAATGAGGAACTAACAATAAAAAATGTCTAAGTCCCTTCAAATGTATCAGGAACTCCTGAGAGTCTGTAGAGAAAGTCTAAATTGGATTTGAGGCTCCAAGAGATTTCTGAACAGTGACCATGGTGATAGTTGACAGTGGACTTCCTCTACTACCACTCTGTACTTTGGGCCTAAAGAGGTTAAGTAGTACCTCCTTTGAGCTGACAGTGAAATGTTTAAGGAATGAATTTGGGTTTAAGATATTCACCAGTGACCTGGGGGAAAAAAACAGCAAAGATATAGGACATGAGTAAGGACAATAGTATGAAAATGCACTGAAATCAGATTTCTTATCCATAGATTCTCAAACAATAAAAAGGTAATAAGAGTGCACCAAAGAGAAAAAGAGCAAAGAAGACATTTTTTCAGACTGGTATAAAGTTGAGATTCACCTTTACCCTGGTATTTACTCAAAGAAGATGCTTAGAGACGCAGTTGTATACTATTAAGTTTAAACATTGTACTTATGTGACAGTAGATTTAAAAAAAACTGAACGTAACAAAATGTTTAGATGGTTCATAGTATGTATTGTTATACTTGTTTTTTCTGAATTATTTTTGTATAGTATGTAACTGTTTTCTCAATCTGATTTTAGGTGGTCCATTTGATTTGATGTCAAGAAGAATAATTGCTGCAAATAGTAAAGCATTAGCAGAAAGGATAGCCAAAGAAATTCAGATTATACCTTTACAAAGAGATGATGAAGATTGATTACAGCAGCCTTGTATCCAATCACAATTGCTTTCCCCAGATTTGCTGATGCACTGATGGATATCTGTTTCAGATGTATGATATGATTGACTAAATTGTCTTTGATGTCCTGATTTTAAAATGGAAATTTTTTCCATAGAATAAGTGTGCAAAAATAGATGTAATATTTGTTTCATTGTTTTGAAAATTTTTGCCTGTAAGAATATACTTTGAGAAAAATCAACAGGATGTTTAGTTCATGAGCTATACATTAAAATAGTCAATTAGCAGTGTTCTTTCTGACTACATATGATCCTCTGACTTTTTTTTTTTCATTTTGAGATAGAATCCTATTAAATTGCTCAGACTGACCTTAAACTTGCAATCCTCCTGCCTCACCCTCCTGAGTCACTGCGATTACAAGTGTGTGCCATCATGTCTGGTTTGAATTACTATTTATATACATAAACACTCAATTAAAAAGTTACCTTTTTGGAAAAAAATTTGTTTCAGAAGCCATATTGTTTGTAAGGATGTAACAACTACTCAGATTTGTTTTAGATTTAGGTTTTGTTTCTCTTGGCAGAAAACCTTATTGTTTTATTTATCACTGCACCTATAATACCTAGCACAGTACCTGTCAAATATTAGAATATACAAACTAAACATTTTAAGATATATATTTATCTTTTTTTTTTTTTTTTTTTTTTGGTTGGTACTGGAGATTGAATCCAGGGATACTTTACCTCTGAGCTACATTCCCTGTCCTGTTTTTTATTTTGAGATGGGGGTCTCATTAAGTTGCTGAGGGTCTTGATAAGATGCCAGGGCTGGCCTCAAACTTGTGATCTTTCTGCCTTAACCTCCCATCACTGGAATTTAGAGTTATACTTACCATGCTCAATAAGAATGAACGTTTCTAAGCAGCATTTTCTTGTTATAATAGATACATAAGTAAGGAGCTCATTGGTTATTTGTGCTTCCATGTTTTGGAGTAAAAATTATTCTTTTTCATATTTCATATTGCCACATGTCATTTTGCTATATGGTCGGATAGAGAGTTGCTTATTGTGGGCATTTCTGCAACCAGTGTATTATCCAAGCACATGTTATAACGGGCGTTTGGATTCCCTTTACCGTCCCTGTGTAAGAGAGAAAGAAGAAACTTGAGAAAGCACTTATCAGGTATAAGATACAGGTAGATACAGTATAACATTTTACTGTATTCAACATTCTTGTAAAGATGTTTACACTGATTCGATTGTGCTGACACAGTTTGTTGTTAATACTTAACTATTTGAGTCCTTCCCAAACTTTTTAATTTCATTGCTTCTAAATATTCCTTAACAGCCTTTAGCCTATGAAGCTCAACAAGAAAATTATATTGGTTCATAGACATATTTAAAGGATTCATTTATTGTCTAGCCTTGTTCCTTGGCATTTAACAGATTGCTACATTTTGTTTCAGGTGCATATGAGCCTTATAATTGATAAGATGAAAAGTGCTCATATAAAATTTTCAGGATAGGGCATAATCCCATTGTTTGGTACATCTGATACATTAAATCTATATGATACTAACATTTGGGCATTATAAATGCTGTATTTGTACTGTCAATTACATGCACTTAAAACATCTCATACTGTGTAATTCTAAGCCAGATTGTTTTTGCAATTAAGTTTATTTTAATGAAAATGACTCGAATAAAATTTTAAAAGATGTAGTTAATGTTTACATTAAAATTTATAGTTTTAAACTAATTTTAGGAGTTCTGTGATAAATTATAATTATTTAAAACTTGCAGTTATGATTGAATATATATTCTTATTTTTTGTTTATAATTTTCTCAACTTTTCTGAAGACTTCATATAGTTTTTTCTTGTAGGTAGTTTTCAAATCTTTTTGTCCAAAGTGCAGTTTTATGTTTTGTGACTGAAAGTTTTTAGATATTGAAAAAGTATTATTCACAAGTGGATTATCCAATAATAATTTGAACATGTTTTTGAGTAAAGGAATTTCTTAGATGGACCTGACATCCGTATATTACAAGCAGGATGTATTATCTATCTGTATTTTTAATCTTCCAGTCCATCCATTAGCTTTTTTAGTTACCTTGTTCATATTTCATTGATTGAATGTATGTTATCCTTCTTAGTATTTTTTAATAATATAAATATTCCATCCTCTGCATTTTCCCTTTCAAATTCCTCAGTTTTCAGGAGTTTTTATGTATGTTTCTTTTCTTGGTCTCTTACGTTTTTGAGCATCTTCAACTGTCTGATGGTCCCTGTCTTGAAAATATATTAAAATGTGTGGGATGCATGTAAGGCTTTATTTATAAGGAGATCTATACCCTTAAGTGCAAGGCAGGGAAACTAAGTAGAAGAATTGATTGATAGAAATAAAATTAATTCATAGTCTATGTGATCAGAAAATCCAAAAGAATCTACAGGCAATCCTTAGAATAAGTAATGTCAGTGTAGATAAGGTTAATACAACTGCATCTGTATACCTAGCAACACATGAGTATTTAATGAAGCCACAATTTACAGTAATATAAAAAGAAGCCATCAGATACTTAGTAGTTATTCTAATCAACTGTGCACATTTGAGCTCTGCACAGAAAAACTAGCAAACATTACTGAGAAGAAAGCATTTAAAGATCTTAATATTAGTAAATGTAATACAGTTTGAAAAACTCAAAATTGCTCAATCAATTCTTACTAAATTGATCTTTAGATTCAGCACATTCCCAGTCAAAATCTCAATAAAGTTTGAGGGAGGTAGGTATGTTAGACATTTTTCAGTCACTATAACAAAATAATCTGAGTAATTAGCATCAAAAGAATGGGTTTATTTTGGCTCACTGTTTTATAGGTTCCATCTCTGAATGGTTGTCCTACTGTTTGGGCCTGTGGCAAAGTCAGCACGTTAGGACAAAAGATATGTTGGAGCAAAATTGCTCACCTCATGGCCAGGAAGAACTCCTGGGTCCAAAACTCCCCTCTGAGAGCACCCCTCCAGTGGCGGAAAGACCTCCCAGTAGGCCTTACTTCTTGAAGATTCCTCCACCTCCCAATAACGCCATTCTGAGGACCACCCCTCTAACACATGGGACTTTGGGGAACATTCATCATCCAAACTAGCAGGACATAAAGTGAGATGGTTAACAACTAATGGAAATGTGGAGAGCCAGAAGCAAGTAAAACTAAAAGCAGAAGAGCAAAGTTAGAAGATTGTTCATCTTATACAAAAAAAACCATTTCATTCTAGTAATGTTATGATTGCTGTTCATGTTTGCTTTTCAAGACTTACAGAACTCTACAATAGTGACACTAGCACAAGTATAGATAAACATGCCAATAAAATAGAGAAAAATAAACCCAAACATACACAACTACCAAGTTTATGAAAAATGGCACCACTGTGCAGTAAGGAAAAGGTTGATTTTTTAAATAAATGGTGTGGAGTCAATTGGATGTCCATATTAAAGGGGAGAAATATTGATCCTACCATGTAAACATGTCAATTCTAGATGGATCATAAACCTAAATATCAAAGGAGAAAGATGCCAGGTGCAGTGGTGTGTGCCTGTAATCCCAGCTTTGCAAGTCTGAGGCCAGCCTGGGCAACTTGGTGAAACAGTGTCTTAAAATAGTAAAAAGGCTGGGGATGTAGCTTAGTGGTACAGTGCTTGCCTACTATGCCCACGGCCCAGGGTTCAACCCCCAGTGCCAATAAAAAACAACACTTCTAGAAACATTTTCATTTGCAAAATATTTATTTTCCCTTGAATGACTCCTAAAACTTTCTGACCTTGGTAGGCAAACACTTGGTAAACAGTAAACAAAAACATGAAAGGAAGATTAAGTAGGGCATGGTGATCCACACCTGTAATCCCAGTGACTCAGGTCCTTAGCAGGAGGATCTGAAGTTTGGGGCCAGCCTTGTAAATACAGGGAGGTTGTCTCAAAAAATGAGGGGGAGAGGGAAGATTGATAATTTGAACTACATTAATACTTTTGTCATCAAAATACACCATTTAGAGATTCAGAAGGATAACCCATGGAGTTTGCAATATAGAGAGATGTGACAAACCATATTGAATATATAAACCCCACATATTAATAAAGATAATCCAATTCTAAAGTAAGCAAATATATACTCTACAAAACAATATATTAAAACAATATGCAAATATAAAAATACTATCAGTTATTCAAGAAAATATCAGTTATTCAATCAAAATAATAAAAGTTGTATCACTATATACAACAGAATGGCTAAACCAAACGAAAACTCAACAGCAACAAGTAATCCCCTGACAACATCAAAATTAAGGTGCTTTGCATGAGTAGAGGTGGTCATATCCTTGCTCCATGATGCAGCATCGCCACTCCTTGGTACAAACGTAACATATGCATACTTATGTCCACCAAGTGTGTTCACGCAGCATTATTTCTAAACAGAAAACAATCCCAAAGGCTATTAACAACAGAACAGATTTTAAAGGGTGTGGAATAATCACATAATGCCATACAGCATTAAAAAAACATGGATGAAAAATGAATGCATTCTCCCTAAAAACTGGAACAAGACAGGGATGCCCTCTTTCACCACTTCTATTCAACATTGTCTTTGAAACAATAGCCAGAGCAATTAGACAGACCAAAGAAATTAAAGGGATACGAATAGGAAAAGAAGAACTCAAGCTGTCACTATTTACCAATGACATCATTCTATATTTAGAGCATCCAAAAAACTCCACTAGAAAACTTCTAGAACGAACTTAAAAATGAATTCAGCAAAGTAGCAGGATATAAAATCAATATGCATAAATCTAATGTATTTCTTTTCATAAGTGATGAATCCTCTGAGAGAGAAATTAGGATAACCACAAGAGCCTCAAAAAAAAAAATACTTGGGAATCAATCTAACAAAAGGGATGAAAGACCTCTACAATGAAAATTATGGAACACTAAAGAAAGAAATTGAAGAAAACCTTAGAAGATGGAAAGATCTCCCATGTTCTTGGATAGACAGAGTTAATATTGTCAAAATGGCCATTCTACCAAAGGTGCTATATAGATTCAATGCAATTCCAATTAAAATTCCAATGACATTCCTCATAGAAATGGAGAAGGCAATCATGAACTTCATCTGGAAGAATAAGAGACCTCGAATAGCCAAACAGTCCTGAGCAGAAGGAGTGAAGCAGGAAGTATCATTATCAGACCTTAAACCGTACTACAGAGCAGTCATAACAAAAACGGCATGGTATTGGCACCAAAGTAGACAGGTAGACCAATGGTACAGAATAGAAGACACAGAGACAAACCCACAAAAATACAGTTACCTCAGGTATACTAGGCAAAGGAGCCAAAAACTTACAATGTAGAAAAGATAGCCTGTTCAACAAATAATGCTGGGAAAACTGGAAATCCATATGTAGTAAAATGAAATTAAACCTCTATCTCTCACCTGCACAAAACTCAACTCAAAATGGATCAAGGATCTAGGAATTAGACCAGAGACCCTGCACCAAATAGAAGACAAAGTAGGCCTGAATCTTCATCATGTTGGCTTAGGATCAGACTTCCTTAACAAGACTTCCAAAGCACAAGGAATCAAAGCAAGAATCAATAAATGGAATGGACTCAAACTAAAAAGCTTTTTCTCAGCAAAAGATACAATCAATAATGCGAAAAGAGAACCAATAGAGTGGGAGAAAATCTTCTCCATACGCACTTCAGATAGAGCACTAATCCCCCAAATTTATAAAGAACTTAGAAAACTTCACACCAAAAATACAAAGAACCCAATCAGTAAATGGGTCAAGGAACTGGACAGACACTTTACAGAAGAAGATATAAGGGCAATTAATAAATACATGAAAAAGTGTTCAACATCTCTAGTAATTAGAGAAATGAAAATTAAAACAACTCTAAGATTTCATCTTACTCCAATTAGAATGGCTGTTATTAGGAACACAAACAATAACAGATGTTGGCATAGATGTGGGGGAAAAGGCACACTTTTACATTGCTGGTGGAGTTGCAAATTGGTGCAACCGCTCTGGAAAGCAGTGTGGAGAATCCTTAGAAAACTCGGAATGGACCCACGTTTTGACCCAGCTATCCCACTCCTTGGTTTATACCCAAAGGACTTAAAATTAGCTGTGGTATATATACACCATAGAATACTATTCAGCCATAAAGAAGAATAATATTACGGCATCATTACCCATGTACATGTATGATTACATGAACAGTATGAATTTACATCATGCACAACCATAGAAATGAAAAGTTGTACCCCATCTGTGTACAGTGAATCAAAATTAAGTCTGTAAAAATTAAATAAATAAATAAATAAATAAATAAATAAATAAATATTTAAAAAAAGGGGAAACTTTATACTTTACACTTGGTGGAAAGATAAATAAGTATAATCATTTTTTTAAAAAACGTATGGCAGTTACTCAATAAAACAGAAATAAAACTACCATTTAATAAAAAAAATAACATGGATGATAGCTACACAATAATGTGAATGAATTCCAATCTGGTTCACCTCTTTCTTCAATGGGTCTGCTCTTTTTGAAGTCACTAGTGATGTCTTTGTTCACAGAAGCCAAATCTTTTCTGCCTTTAATTGACCTTCTGCAGTTCTTCCCTTTTGCTTGTTCTCTGTGTTTTTAAAATCACTCTTTGAGATTTTCCCCTTTGTCCTCTTCTCAATCTCCTTTGCGACTTTTCTTGCTCTGAAAATGATACTGTTCCTTAGAGTGGCATTCTTGATCTTCATCTCCAACTAGCCCGTCATTCTGAAGAAACTCATGCCCATGACTTTGGCCATCATATCCTGTCTTTTGACTCAAATGCTGACCCTAGTATCCTCATTTACCTTCTGAGTTCTTGCTCTGAATCTCCATCTCCTTCCTGGAGGCCCTTTCTGAAAGTTCTGTATTTTATCAGTCAACATGTCTGACATCAAACTACTTAATTTTCTTCTACTCTTATGTATACATCCCCCCGCAAAGGATCATATCCTATTTGATGTTTACCTTTCTCTATTCCCCCACATCCAATTTGTCATAGCCAAGGAGGGTTTTTGCTATTTATATTTATATTATGACTCCACCTAATATGGAAAGACCAGGTCTTTACTGAACTCCTCTGAGCCCTTACAGACAATCTGACTGCCCAAAACAGACTGCATAATACTAGCTTTTTTTTTAATGACTGTAAAGAAACCTGTAAGTCATAAAGGTTCTTTTCCTCTGGAATTGCCTGGGCTGTGCCTACTGTCACCCCGTTTGTAGATTATATCCTTTGTCCGTGATTAATTCAGGAGAGGACATTAGACCCAAATAGGAAAAATGAAATTTACTAGGGAATTGGGAACTTTGAACCCATGATTCATAATTGAGAATGACTTGGGAATAACTTACTGTGCTATAAAGTGCTTTAGGTCAGTACTGGATAAGAAGGAATATCCTCTCGGGAATGGCAGCCCTCATATTGAACTGGTGTGGGCATTCAATCCTACATATTGTACCTCTTTAAGAGGAAGAGAAGTATGTCACAAATATGCCAGGTACTATGTTGTCATTATATAGACAATGTAACAAGTTTATATCCTTTAAGTAGTTTATTCTTTAATTTTAAATAGGTCATAAAATACTTTCCTTAATAAAAACTGTTGTTATTCAGGAATGGTTGATATTTATTGAGTACAATGTGCCTCTTTTTGCTAAGCACTTGATATTCATGATCATATTCAATTCTCATATAAATCCCTAGAGAAGTGGTCATCCTCATTTTACTGAGGTACATGAGTGTTTTAGATTAACCCAGTTTCTCTGCATGAAGTAATGTGCTAAGTGATGAACTCCTACAGAGATAAAGCTCATTAGGATCCATGATCTGAATCCACTGCTCAGTGGCCCTCGCCCTGGCTGAACATTAGAATTGCCTGGGAGCTTTTAAAACATTCCATTGATGGGGTCCCATCTGAGCAAATCTGATTTCCTAGGTCCGGTATATGGCCCAACCCTATATATTTTTAAAGTTTCCCAGAAGTGTTAGTTTTGTTGTTACTGTGACCAAAACACCTGACAATGGCAATTTTAGAGGAGGAAAAGTTTATTTCAGGTTCACTGTTTCAGAGTCTCAGTTCCTAGAGGGCTGACTCCATAGCTTTGGGTCTGAGGTGAGGCAGAACATCATGGCAGAGGGCATAGTGGAAGAAGGCAGCCCAGGACATGGCAACAAGGAAGCAGGGAGAACTCTGCTGATCAAGGACAAATATAACCCCAAAGACATGTCCCCAATAATTCAATTCCTCCAGCCACTTCCCACCTGCCTACTTAATTCATATCAATAGCTTAATCCACTGATTAGGTTAAAGTTCTCATGAATCAATCATTTCACCTGTAAACACTCTTGCATTATCTAACACATGAGTTTTTTGGGGGGACCTTATATCTAAACCATAACGCCAGGTAAAATTATCAGGTAGTCAGGATTGAAAAGCATTTTGTTTCTCAGAAATAACTGATTTCTTAAAAGTAGCCCACTCACCCATCTACCCACTCACCCACATCCTCAGATCAGAGAGTTTGGTGTTACAGTTTGATATCTTACAACTGAAATATTGTTTTGAGTGGGCCCTTTGCCACTGGTTAAATCTCCTTGGGAAATTATCGTATTAGCCTTTTTTAGTTCCAAAAATTAACACTAGATGGCAAACGACACATAGGGAATAATTTTATGTTCAGCATTTTCATTTTCAAAACATTTTATGTTTCCCTCAAATAACCTCATTCCCAAACACTTGAGTTTAATAATATTGAGTTCTGGGGGTATACTTCAGAGATAGTATGCGCTTAGAATGGGCAGGACCCTGGGTTCAATCCTACTCACTGCAAGAAAAATTAAAAGTTAAAATCAAGGCAACTCTTTATAAATTGTACTGTGGGTTGACTCACATTCCCTTAAACAGACCTATAGGTACCCTGAATATGTTATGGCCTGAAATTTGTCTCCCAGGTTCATCTAGTGAAAGTGTTCATTAATCATAAACATATATAAAATGAAATATTTGCCTTTTGCTATTATACTTGAGGATATCTTTCCTCTAATAAAGTTCAACATTCCTGTTAAATAATTGACCCACTAATAAAAACATTCACTTCCAGAAGTACAAGGCAGGGGGCGCCAAGACACTACCGCGTGCTGGGTTTCTTTTCCTTAGAAACTGCTTGGGTGATGGAGATCTAGAGATGGGGTAAGTGAGGGTAAGTACAGCAGCATTATTAGATCTAGTCTCACAACCCACAAGGCGCCTTCATATTTCAGACCTCCAGGTGGCCACAGCTTGTCCAGGCACCCATGTTGGCATGCTGGGGCGGGCAGGATCAGTTGCGCCTGTGGACTGCTTGGGCTTTTCCAAGCTGCAACAGCGCTCTGTACGTCTTTTACTTCCTTAGGTTTTCAAGCATTAAACCCTTCACAGCATTTATTCAACCTTACATATGATTACAGGTGAGGTCTGAGGGGCTTAGGTGCTCAAGTCATCTTTCTAAATGCAGACAAATCTGACCAGCTTGCTAGCTTTTCCATTCTCTTGGGGTACAGTCTCAATTTCTTCCTATGGATTACAAGGCCATTCCAGATTTGATCTCCTCTCCATGTCTCTCAGCCCCTTCACCTCCAGCCTCACATATACCACATTGAGGTCAGGCTTTCCCTGGAAGAAGAATAAACTCTACAGGTAAGATTAGCCACATCACATTTCCTCAAAACCACATTGGAGTTGTAGAGGAACCTCAGTACTGACAAGACCCTGAAGCTTGTTTCCTCTGCTGATTTATTTACTATGAGCCTCTTAATTTTTTGCTTGGTATAAAAATACTGAAGGACTGGATACTGACTGTCACTCAGGGTAGAATGCTTGCTGAGCCTGTGTGAAACCCTGAGCTTGATTCTTACCACTGAAAACAAAACAAACAAACAAAAATTTTTGGAACTGAATAGAATCCTTTTTAATTCCCACCCTAGGTCAAGCCAAATCAGTTCCTGAAGAATATTATTATTATCATTTTTTGCCCCTTCCCCAATTTTCACTGAATCTCAACATAACATATGTCTATAAAAACCTGTTTTTAAGTTAATAAAAGCAACAAGCTGCAGAGCTCTGAAACATCTTGCATCTCTGTGAGAATGTTTATTGTATGAATTTCTAGTTGTCACTTCCTAGAATGTCCCCTCTGAGTTTAATATCAAAAGTAACTGTTCTTGCCAGGCATGGTGGCTCAGGAGGCTGAGGCAGGAGGATCACAGGTTCACAGCTGGCCTCAGCAACTTAGCAAGGCCCTAAGCAACCTAATAAGACTCTGTCCCAAAATAAAAAATAAAAAGAGCTGGGGATGTGGCTCAATGGGTAAGCATCCCTTGGGTTCAGTGCTTGGTACTAAACAAACACACACACACACACACACACACACACACACACACACAGAGAGAGAGAGAATAAAAGTAACTGTTCTCGTACTATTTCCTTACTTTTTGTCTGAGGGAATCAATGGGAACAGGAACCTGCTAACATGATCTCACTACATTCAGAGGGCTGGGGATGTAGCTTTTCAGTGGCCAAGTTTGATGAGAAACCTTGTCAATTACTTAATTACTATCTATAAGAGGGCTTCCCAGACTTTGTGTACATCTGAATGATCTGAAATTAGAGTTACTGGGGCCCACCTACAGAATTTCAAATTTTGTAAATGTAAGGTGAGATTCTGAATGTTAAGTGCAAAAAAAAAAAAAAAAAAAAAAAAAAAAACCCCAAAAAAGTGATGCTACTTATTTGTTTTTCTTCATTGCACTCAGTGTACATGTACCAGCTGTAACACCCTCATCCAGATACTGATGTGTGTGGACGCTTCACTGGGCTGTTATGGTTTGAATCCGGAATGTTTCCCAAAGGCTCACGTGTTGAAGACTTGATCCTCAGTGCAGCAATGTTCAGATGTGGGGCTTTTGCGAAGTGAGTAGGTCATGGGGCTTTGAATTCATCAAAAGATTAATCCATTGAAGAATTCATAGCGAAATGAACTGTTAGGAGGTGCTAGAATCTGTAGGAGGTGGACCCTAGTTGCGGGGGTGAATTCTTACGGGTGGGCCCTTGAGGATATTTTGTCCTCAGACCCTCCCTCCTCCACCCGCTCTGTGCTTCCCAGCCACGGTGAAGTGAGCAGATCTGCTCAACCACCCTCCCTGCCATGATGTTCTGCAGTCCCCTACAGGCCCTAGCAATGGAGCCAGCTGACCATGAACTGAAATCTCTGTAACCATCAGCCAAAATAAATTTTTCCTCCTTTAATTTTTTTCCCTCAGGTATTTTGTCATAGTGATGATAAGCTGACTAACATGACTGGATGCCACGTTTCCTCTTTTGTGTCATTTCTTGCTTGGTTCCAACATTTCCACTTGCTCCCTGTTTTGCTGTCCATAGCTTACTGGCCAATCCCCACAAAGACATTAATTTTTAGGAGCTTTAGAACATGATTCTCAGAATTATTGGGAGTCAAGGGGAACTGGAGTTTCTTTTGCACATTTCCCTAAGGGTAAATTCACTCTCTTGCCTTTCCATCCATACTACAACCACTCTATGAAAATCCCTCCAAATGGAGTTAAGCCTGAGAACACACCACAGAGGGACTGTGTTTCATTTATCTGATGACTGTCATGTGTTATGCTGAGAATACCGGATTTTCCTAGCTTGTTTTACACTTTCCTGTCTTTCTTATTAGGAAGCTCCAGTGAGATAAGTTTGAGATTTCTCAGCTAAAGGATCTCAGGGAGCCATTATGGGACATAGCCTGAGGCCACTTTCCTCATAGAAACCAGGAATGAGGCTCTTGAGCATCATGGCATGTTGGATTTTGACCTTGTGGATATTTACCTGTTGCACAACTCTCCTTCACCTGAAACATAAGCAATGATTTGATTCATCATACCAGAGGCAGCTTTAGAACTGTATAAGAATCAGGCCAACCTGCACCTTAGAGCACTGATCTTCAGGATATACCAAGAACTCAAAAAACCTAACACCAAAAACCCAAATAACCCAATCAATAAATGGGCAAAGGAACTGAACAGACACTGCACAGAAGAAACATGGTCTGCCAAGAAAAATATTAACAAGCATTCAATATCTCTTGCAATTAGAGAAATATAAATTAAAGCTACACTAAAATTTAATCTCACTCCAATCAGAATGACAATTACAAAGAATACTGTTAACAAGAGATGTTGGTGAGGATGCAGGGAAAAAGGTACACTCTTACATTGCTGGTAGGACAGCAAATTGGTGCAACCACTCTGGAAGGCAGTATGGAGATTTCTCAGAAAATTTGGAATGGAACCACCATTTGACCCAGTTATCCAACTCCTTGGTATATACCCAAAGAACTTGAAATCAGCATACTATAGTGATATGGCCACATCAATATTTATAGCAGCTCAATTCACAATAACTAAACTATAGAACCAAGCTAGGTGCCCTTCAACAGATGAAGGGATAAAGAAAATATGGTATATGTACAGAATGGAATATTACTTAGCCAAAAAGAATAATGAAATCATCACATTTTCTAGTAAATGGATGGAACTAGAGACTATCATGCTAAGTGAATTAAGCCAATCCCAAAAAACCAAAGGTTGAATGTTCTCTCTGATATGTGGATGCTAATACACAATGTGGGGGGTGGGTAGGGAGCAATAGAAATACTTTAGATTAGATGAAGGGAAGTGAAGGGAAGGGAGAGGGATAGGAATAGGAACAACAGTAGAATTAATTGGACATTACTTTCCTTTGTTAATATATGAATACCTGAGCAGTGTAATCTCACATTATGTACAACCACAATAATGGGAATTTATACTCCACGTATGTATAATATGCCAAAATACATTCTAGTATCATGTATAACTAAAAAAAAAACAATTAAAAACTGAAAAACTAAAAGAATCAGGTCATTTTTATCCAGCTGAGAACCCCAATGCCTGATAAATCCAGCTGGGACATATTCTTCAGTGCTGTGTAGGTGAACACCGTGTTCAATCATTACTCAAATTTGAGGTTATCTAAATTCTGAGAACCCACTTTCTATAAGTATAGGCAGGTCATTACTGGAATCTGGGGATGGGAACACTGAGAGCTCTTCTTCCTGATAATTATAGCAAATAGGAGCTAGCATTTAGTAAGCACCTGGTAGTTAAGGTCCATGATTTAATTTAATTTGAAAAGGTTGAGTATTAATCCCTTCTTACAAATAAGGGATCTAAATCAAGAGTGGATAAAGAGCTTGCCCATGGCTGTACACATTCAAAGCAACTTCTTTCTCCTAACTATGGTACCATCCCTAGCATGGAGCAGGGTGTGTGTGTTCGTGTGTGTAGTGGAAATAAGAAATGGAAATCAACAACTATAATGCCAAGAATAAGAAGATAAGGAAAGTATATTGGGAGTATGACCAATCATGTGCTATGAAGATTTGGAGGGAAAACTCTCTGGAGGAATTGGAAAGACGTTGTTTAACTCCAATACTTCAGATCAAGGGTTGGACTGTGGCTCAGACCATGGGAAACAGATCAAAAAACCTAGCGGGTGAAGGAAGATGAGAGCACAGTTGGGAGAGCAGACATGCTTTATTTGACCGTGGCAGCAGCCCCCCAGCCAGTACCCATTCCCTGTCCTTCCATATGCTGCTTTGATATGCAGGTCACACAAAAAAGACACATTGCCAACATAAGTGAACTCATGCTCATAAGCAAATGTTTATGACCGTGAGTGCATACACTGAATCAGGGTGTTCATGACCTTGACTACATGCTGAAAACAGCTGGCTGGAAGCCTCGGAAAGGGAGCCTACCTACAGCCTACACCAAGGGATCTCTGCAATAAGAGTTTATTACAGATGCATTAGAGATGCAAGTTAGAAAGAAAGGACTGGTCCTGGGACAAGCTTACACCAAGGTAGCAGTGGAAAAATATCTATCAGACATTAAGCTAAGAGTACTTTTATAAACTTTGGGGATGGAAAGCATAAGTTGTTTACATGGAACCTACATTGTCTACAGGTAGGGGGCAAGATAATGGTAAAAGAGAGGGGAACTTTGGGCAGTCCATGAGTGGTAGTTGTTGCTTCTGACTGGCTGGAGTAAACAGTTTGTCAGAATGGGCTCCGTGGCCCTGGTGGAGGATGCTCCTGGGAGGGTCTTTTTAAACTGGATCCATCCTCTCTAAGACAGGTTTATCAAGGAAGTTGGTATGTATAAAATAAAAAGAGTAACCAAGTATTTTAACCCTATCAGAAACTGGTATCTTGACCTCTCAAAATAGTCTTGATTATCAATAATAAATACAACTTGTGGAGAAAAAAATATCTGGGTGCAGTGAAGAACTGCTTAGAATCAACTGGCAAACATCTTTTTTTTATTGCTTGTCTATTGAGTTATACGTGACAGCAGAATGCGTGTTGATTCATTGTGCACAAATGGAGCACAACCTTTCATTTCTCTGGTTGTACACAATGTAGAGTCGCACCATTTGTGTAATCATACATAGGGAGATGATGTTTGTCTCATTCTATTATCCTTCCTTCCCCCCGCCCCCTCCCCCCCTCATTTCCCTCTACACAATCCAATGATTCTCCATTCTTCCCTTACCTCCTCCCCGCCATTATGTATCAGCATTCACTTACCAGAGAAAATCTTTGGCCTTTGGTTTTTGGGGAATGGCTTATTTCACTTAGCATGATATTCTCCAACTCCATCCATTTACCTGCTAAATGACAAACATCTAATAGAACTCATTGCACATGAAAGACTTAAGGAGGAAGAACCATGCTATGATTTTATCAAGAATTGAATAATAGGTTAGGCTTCTCAATTTGTGATATTCAGGATTCCCCTATTGATTAAAAAAATCATATATATATGTATATGTATATATGTGTATATATATGTATATGTATACATATGTATATATATGTGTGTATATATATATGTACATGTATTTCAGGTCTATATATATATATATATATATATACCTATTTCAGGTCAATATATATATATATACCTATTGACCTGAAATAACCTCCTTTCAGTTTCTCCTTGTGGTTTGTCTTACCATGTCTCAGGAAATAGGATCAGACACTGGCAATTCCTTTTAAAAATACAAACAGAAAGGGTGGGTTGAGAGAGAGCCATCATAAAAGCCATTCCTACATCTAGTAATTTTTCCTGCCTGCCCCAGAAATGGAAGGTGACCCCACCTCATTACCTAGTAATTACCTGGGCCAAGCTACAACCCGAACAAACATTTATTCCGGCCAGAAGCACTTCAAATGGCAAGATTATTCTTTCAATATTTACTATTCTGCAATTGGCAGCTTAGGTCAGAACTCTGCTAATGACTTTCAAACACACAAAGAAACGTTATTAGATGTGAATGATAGCTATCATTCTCTTAAGTCACTTGGTGAGTGGCAAAAAACAGCAGAGAGAGTATAATGATTGAAGAAATAGGCACTATCAAATAAATAAGAAAATAATACTGTGGAACTTGACCCCTTTATAAGGGCATTAGATTCTACTCTGCAGATTCTGCCACACCAAGGGCAGCTCACCTAGGTCCATCCCCATCCTTCATCCCTAAAGCATAAGTGACCCCTTAAGGGGAATCTGCAGTCAATGGAGGCTGCTGTAATGTCTCCTGTGTCCTCTGCTAGTGAAATTCAGGAGAGATGGCAAATAAGAAACTTTTGAAGATTTTGAATCTTCTAGCCAAACAGATTTTGTTCATTTCAGGCTTGTTCTTCACCTCCACTTTAAGAAGCTCCAAAGTCATTCAATTGAGCCCACAAGTATGGAGTTGCTTCCTGTCCTCTGGACCCTCATGGGGGCGGCAGAGTACACACTGAGGACTTTGGTGTCAAATAGTCCTGGGAACAGTTCTCTGCTTGCTTACTTCCTTGGGCCAAGTATTTTTGGAGCTCCAACAGCAGGTGTTGGCTGCTAGGGTTATGGGGATGAACAAGCAAATCCAGTCCCAGATTTCATGAAGTAAACGTTTGGGTTCCAGGGGACAATTGAAAAAATGCCACCACAATGAAAATGAAAACAGGTTCAAGGTCACTGCAGGGTCTAACTGACAGTGTGGTCAGATTCTCTGAGGGGCTCTCTTATCTCACTTTCTGTGATCCTGGGCGAGTTTCTAGGTTTCCACAGAGTTGTTGGGACATCCAGTTAAATAATAATTGCAAATCCCTCATGTAGTCTGGCATATAGAAGGCACATGAAGAATGTTGTCTGGTAATGTTTCAAGTTTCCCAACAACAGGATTTAGAATTGTTTAGTTGACTGGCTGCTGTATTCCTGGTGCCCGGAGCCATGCCTGACACATGGCAGACTCTCAATAAATACTTGTTGGCTGAAAGATTTTAATGATAAAAAGAGTCTTGATAGGAAAAACATTTTGTAAAAAGACAACAGTGAAAATAAAATTAAACTTCAGGTGGGTGCAATAGCACATGCCTGTAATTCTAGTGACTCCAGAGGCTGAGGCAGAAGGATCACAAGTTTGAGGCCAGCCTTGGCAACTTAGCGAGACCCTGTCTTAAATTTTTAAAAAATAAATAAAAATAGGTTGCAAATGTAGCTCGGTGGTACAGCCCCACTGAGTTCAATCCCCAGTACCAGAAAAAAAATAAAAAATTAAACTATAAAGAAAACTCATAGACTACTTGATAGCACCTTTGTAAATTAAACATATGGAAGTGTGACTTTGAGGAGGAAGCCAAACCAAACCTCAGAAATTATATTCAACTCTTCAGAGTCAAATACTTCTGTCTTTATCCACTAGAGGGAGTATGGTACTGAACATATCAGACTGCCATGTACATTTGACTCAGCCCCTTTAAAATGACAATGAGAAAAAAAAAAAAGAGAGATTAGGAAAAAAGAAAAAGAAAAAAAATGGTGGAATGAGAGAGACATCATTACCCTATGTACATATATGATTAACAATAATGATATGAATGTACATCATGCACAACCATAGAAATGAAAATTTGTACCCTATATGTGTACAATGAATCAAAATGAAATCTGTAAAAATAAAAATAAAAAAAACTATGTAAAAAAAATTTTAAAAAATGACAATGAGTTAATTGAACAACTAGAATTAATGACCTATCCTGTGATTTGGATTAAAGTGGGTTAAAAAATTGTCTCCGATCAAATCAAGTGGTGGGCAAAAGAAATGATCAAAATGTGATTCCTAAAGTCTTTCAAACTTTGTACCAGAATAAAAATCAAATAAACAAAATCATTTTGATTTCATTAATGGCAAAAAAGAATACAATCTAGTACAAACAAGGTGAATATCTGCTTGTTTTTAAAATTTTTCTGCACTTACATTATGAAGTTCTAAAACTCACTGTGGAAACGTCATCATTTAATTGTTTCAAAATTGAAGTTTGCCAATATGCATTTTTTTGCAATGTTTTCTTACATGCTTGACCAAGACAGTTTGAGAATCATAATATTTTGCTTTTCATTAAAACCCACTTCTTTCTGTCTCATATTCTTGGACGTAGTTTGTAAAATACAAATGGTCACAATGAACCACGAGTGGAACATATGTTGAAACAATGAGATGAGAGACATAAATAGATCAGTAATCTGCTCAAAGAGCCTGAAAATCCTTTAACCTCAGGGGATTCTTGGTAAGTGCTGCCTCTGCATAATCTGCAGGTAAAAGTCCTGGGTTCCTTCCTCAGGTGACTTTTACGTGACTTCTGGGAACTCTCAGGTACGATACACTGTTGCTTAAATGCAGGTGATTTGATCATAATTAGACCAATTTTAGAAATGCCTTTTGAATTTATTTGATGGGAATAACATCACCTTGCATGGAATTGTTCATGTTTGGAGTTTCAGGGGCTCAATGCTAAGGGCAAAAGTCATGCTATGGTTCAAATAGTGAATTTAAGGAGGCACCTGTGTTTCAAGCTGTCTGCTTCCCAAAAGACTAATTAGAGAAGATCAGTGAGAGCTATCTCTCTCCTGGGGCACATGATGGCTGCCCACAGAGAAGAGAGAAGGCAGCCTGTCTTAGAAAGCACAGTTGGCGGGGAGAGAAGGGATGCTTTGCTCCAAGCAACCCAAAGAACTGGAAGTGCCAAGAAATCTTCCTAAGGTCTGGTGCTGCCCAAAGGAAAGGGAAACAA
Organism: Glaucomys volans; assembly: GCA_020662805.1. Taxonomy (NCBI): domain Eukaryota; kingdom Metazoa; phylum Chordata; class Mammalia; order Rodentia; family Sciuridae; genus Glaucomys; species Glaucomys volans. The sequence goes on along the minus strand of JAJEJO010001135.1, from coordinate 44,441 downwards.
GGCACCTTTTCCCTTAGATGTCTGCTTGGTCAGGGGCTTCTTGATTGTTCCACTCTCCTTAGCAGGGGAAAGCTTACTGGATGACCAGACATCTCAGAGACTGCCAGGGAGGAGGGTCAGGGCTCTTTGTGGTTTCTGGAAGGCAAAGGCAATGGATCCCTGTGTCCTTGCCAGTCCAAGAGCTTGCTGCAAAGGGGAGGTGAGATTGAGAGCTATGGGTTTTCTGGGAATACCACAGCAAGGGGAGTAAAAGGGCGCAGGCATCGGATGAAGGTCCCACAAGTGTGCCAACCAGGGACTGGTAGTGGAGGTGATCTCAGCTCACCTCAAAGAAGATGCAGGCCCAAGTGTAAAATGGAAAGGAGAGGCCAAGCTCCTCAACTATAGACAGAATAAAGTTGGGTCTCAGGGAAGGGGAAGGAGAGGCTGCATAGGAGAGAGGTGGGCATAGAGCCCAAAGGAGAACCTTCCACAGGGAGAACTGGGAGCAGGACAAAAGGAATATAGAGGGTGAGCAGTCCTTGAGTCTGAATCCCCATTGCTCTTGACAAGCAGCTCTTGACCAGGTCTTGACAGGGCTTTTGTAAGCCCTCTCACCCCAGGAGACAGTGTGGGTCTAATGCACATGGAGGCATGAAAGAAGCCTCCTGGACAAGGGACAACTAAACAGCCCTGTTGGGAATTTACATCTGAGCTGGGACAGAGGTGGACATTTTTCATAATCACATAAATAAATGTCAACCTACTTCTGAGATAAATGCCTAAAAGTGGCTTAAAAGAAACACCAGGCCCCACATGGGGTAAGGTCACTGGATACCAAGAATACCAATAAAACAGTGGTGGCACCTCTACACGTCCAGACCCAGCTCCTCTGTGGGGCACACGCTGATCAACCCACAAACTATCTCTCCTCTCTGGATTTCTCCTGCCAACATGTGTTCATACTGCACCATTTTTCTAATACCTTCATGTGCATTATTTATGATGTCACTCAGGGCAAAGGCTTCAACTTACACATATTTTACTTTCTTTTTTAAATTTCCCATTATCTTTGGAAAGATACTAGTATGTGCTAGCATTTTATTGTATGCTCAGTAAATCCTTATTATTAATTATACTTGTCAGCTGATTCCACTGGTAACTTCTCTATATACACCATTTTGATAGGGGAAGTGGAATTAGATTCTTACTGTGAATTTCTGATTCCTTAAGTTCAGGGTTTTGCACTAAGGAGATATTCATGTCTAGGGGCCTGTAAAGGTTCTTACAGCTCCATAAATATCTACTTCATTCTTTGAGAATGACAAGGATGTGTGAGGAGAAGAGGCAACTAGGTGGTCCTGGTTGACAGCAGTTTCTAATCATACAGGACATACCTCACTGTTGACTGATGAGGTGGTTGCTCTGGTCAAGGGCACAAAGGATGGCTTCAAGGAGGAATACTCTTAAAAACATTAATAATTGGAAGTGTAAAGAAAAGGGAGATAAAAGACAAAGAGCCCAACTCTGGTGTGGGAAGTGAGCCAGTCTGGAGACAGTTTGATGAATGCCAGGTGGTAGTAAAGAGAAGGGGAGGAAGGCAAGGAGGTAATAGATGACAAGGACTTCACAGTTGGAGATTTTATATTTATATTTGAAAATGATTCCTTTGGGATCTGAGAAAAGAAAACATACAAGGGAGATCTGGAGACAAAGAAATGGTTTACAAACTTGGGGAACAAAGTAACTAAATGAGGTAAAAGTTGGGGGCATACAGGAATTCACTTAATTTGATAAAACTGGCATTAGAATAGGCAATGCAAGTGGAGAGGATCTCCGAAAACATTCTAACCCTGGTAAGAGCAACTATAGATCAATATAGATTTTTCTATGAATCAATATAGATTGAGGAATGGAGTAAACCACTCTAATATGGTCCTCAGACTGTTTTCTGAGGGAACAAGGCAACCATAGGTAAAAGCTTAGAGAGAGGGTCAGAAGACGGGTTAAGGGCAGGTCTCAGAAACGTGGTTCAATGAAAAGGATGTAAAAATGGATATGCAAAGCTTGGCAAAACTCCCAGATTTCCTTCCAGCTGGTAAAACCCTTAGTAATCTTAATTGCAACACATATGACAACAAGGTGTGTGTGTGTATGTGTGTGTGTGTGCGCGCGCGCGCGCTTAAATAATCTTTTACCATTCAGTTAATGTTCAGTTGACCCAATCTCCTTGAAGAGACCCACTTCCTAGAAGCAGGAAAGAGCAGCCCTCACACATGCAGCAGCCTGTCACACTGTCTAGTGACTGCTGACCATCTGTGTGCCTCAGTCCGTCACCTCAGGCTTGTCTCTCACCCTCTTGCCGTGCTGCCAGCACCTGTTGGTGACCTGGAGTCATAGCTCTCATTGCTAACTCTCAAATCAGAAACCAAACCAGAAAACGTCAGCTTGCAAATTTCAAACTACACAGCAATCCAAAGCCCCAGCCCAATGGTCCTTTAATATTGTGAGTGCATTTCTGTGGGTCCCGGACCCTTGACCTCTGAGACTCGCTAGTGCCAGAAAGTCTGCAGAGGCAGGATTTCAGGAGCCTTCCCCAAGGAGAAGCCGACTCTCCTCCGTGGCAAACAATTGTTCTTATCTTACGCAGTGGATGGCTGTTTACCAAGCAGGACTTTCACTAACCTCACTCACAGGAAACAACAGTTCATCTGCCAGAACCTATGAAAATGTACTTTAATAATATTGCAAAATTCAATATGCAAACTCTGCAGCTTGGCCTTGGGATTATTATGATGACGAAAACCTCAACCTTCATCGAAGACAGTTGTGGGGCGAGTTCCATCATAAACATGCTCAGTCTAAAGTAAAGTTCAGGTAAAAGAAGGGCTTCGACGCATCTATCTAAGGAGAGCCTAGATGCACCCAGCTTCTGAAGCTCCAAAGACTGAATCTAGCTAAGATTGCTTCCCTCTGGCAACACATACCTCATACAAATGACATGGAATGATGTTGTGTCAGCATACAACTGTGGCATTGATGAAGAAATGTTTATCTTATACTGAAAAAACCTATACAGTGGATATGAATAATTTTCACAAAATGACGGATTTCTTAGGGATAATTTTTTTTTTTAAATCAGAGTACACAGATTTTATTTTGGCTTATTGACATAGTCTCCAGTTTAATCCATCATTTCAAACTCAACTCCATTTACTTTGCTATTTGGTAAAATATGGTAGTGTGAGATCTGGATTGGAAGTAAGGTCATTTGTTTTATTGCCATTACCTTTAGAGAGTAATTCCTAACTCCAGAAAACTCACCAACTTTTTTTTGACTCAGTTCTCTTATTATGTACTTGGTATGGAAAATTAATGACATTGGTCTCCTGAAAATGGGAAAAATCATGGTTACATGAAGTGCATAGAATTATTTGAAAGAAAAGAACAAGCTTTGATTTGAAAGTAGCAAGGATTTGATTTAAATATTATTATTCTTTCTAGATAAACAGTATTTGCAGATATAGAGGTTGACTAATGAAACTATAATATTCTAAATAAAATATAATGAAAATATATTTTCATTATAAGGATAAGGAAATGTCTACCTATGGGAGAAAAAACATGGGAAATTTAATAGTCTTCAAAATAATTTAACAATACTTTTCAAAGAACTTCTAACCTTATATTAGGAAAATTAATAAGCAAAAGGAGTTTATTTGCTTTGGAAAGTAAAATTAATACTTTTGGTTGGTCCATTTTTCTCCTCGTAATCCTATGTTAAGTAAAAGGATCAAGAAGTCTTTATTGCTCCCTGGTCTCTCCTCCTTCCCCTCCACATTGAACTTAACATCTTTCTCCTTTATTCTACTGTGATAAGTTATTTGTATTTCACAGAAGAGTTTAAGAACTTGAGTTCTGGGTCAGTATCTGTGTTCAACTTCTGGACCTACCCTTCTTACTTAGAGGCCCTCAAGGCCATATCTTAACCTCCCTGTATGTCAGTTTTCTGCTCTGCAGAGAGTCACAGTAGTAGTGAGCTCCTGAAGATGGTTTCTTTTATTTTGTATCTCTCCCAAGTGTCTAGCACAGTGCATTGTACATGGTAGATATCTAATAAGGACTTAAGGAATCAAATTATCTTAGGCATTTGAAATATTTATGAACATAATCCTTATGAGATGTTAAATAAATATTACATTGTTGTAGACTGCTCCGGCACTGGGCCCCAACAGACAACGCTAACAGTAAAAATAGGGTCACTCATGCTAAGTTGCGTGTCACCAGCCTGAAACTAAGCTATGATCTGAGTTTTGAGAAAACAAGATTAGAGGAGTAACAACCAAATTTCCCAGACAGGCTAGTTAGAATTGGTATGATAAGGACAGTCCCTTTGCTTTCGTCCTCATTCAGAAGTAACATAACGTTAACCAATCAGTTGTTTTTCAATAGTTCTGTCTCCTTTGAAATGACCAATCTGTCTTCAGTTCTTTTATTTGTGCCTTCTTAGCTCTTCTCTGTCTGTAAAACCAACCTACTCAGTCCATTAGAACACTGGTTCTATTTTATGGAATGAAATGTTGCCTGATTCGAGAATTGAAAATAAAGCCAATTAAGATTTTTAAATGGTTGTGACCTTGACCTCCAGCAGAGATTTCAAGGTACTAATCAGAGGCGTAGTATATTGCAAAAAGTTGTGGAAACATTACCTTACAGATCACACTTGAACAATTTTTTCCCTCCTATTGTTTGCAGGTTCAACCCTAATCCTGGCTCAACCTTAATCACTTCTCTGGTATTTAGGTTCTGGTTTCCAGACACAGCCTATGAGCTCAGCAGCCTTGCCCATCCCACTGACATCAGAGCTGATCTTCCCTTGGGGCTTACACTGGGTCCTGTCTTCCTGAGCACCCTACACATTTATGAGATCCAAAACCAGCCTTCTGCTTTGATTCATGAACAATTATAACCTCACAATTTTCCAAGGACCTGGTCTCTGCCCCATGTGCAGGAGGTAGTAGAAGGTTTAAATCTCAGTCCCATTCTATGTATCACATAAGCAAATAATAACAATGCTGTAAAAAAAGTTTGAAAGCCCTCTTAGCTTCCCATTTTAAATAGTAACCTTTGCTTAAAAACGTGATTTTTTTTTTTTTTTAATGTTTCCTCTGGAAGCCTCTAACTGAAAACCTGGAATAGCTGGAACAGTTGAGGTTATGTGTAATGCAATGGATTTTCTGAGAGACACTTGGGTCTAAGAAGTATCAAATTCCCTTATTCCCTTATCAACTAAGTCCGGTTCTGAGTTTTATTTCCCTGGGGTGCTAAGAAATTCAAACTCAAGTTGTAGGAAATTCCTTCCCTTTCCTGTGGCTCAAATTAGACTCTGGAAAGTGAGAGGGTGTGTCCATAATTAAGGATATTAGGAGATAGGCATTTGTGATCATGGTCAAAGTCCTCCCTATCTCAGTCTTGCTATGGCCTCTGGCACTAAGCAAAAGCTTCTGAGCCTTTTCAGAGTAGGCTCGACTTCCTGTATGAATGCAGTCTTCATTGCTTCCTTGTGGACACCTCCATTTGAGTTTGGCATTTATACCTGTCAAGACTCCAGGCTTTTGCCACTCTTGAGAACCCCTTCTCCCATCTGTTCCCTCTCGCATATTCTTCCTCTTGTCCTGGTCCTAGAGGATTGCTCCAAGATGTCTGTCAGGCCCAAAACAAAATCCTGCTCTTCTCCCTGAAAGTAAGATAAGGCTCCACTAGGGATTTACTTGAATCAAAAGTATTACAGATAACAAAAAAGTTTCTAGTCGGTCCTGTGTCTTACACAGTAGGAAGGATAAGATAGAAAGCAATGTCTCTATGAATTATCCTGTAGTGTAATTCACTAATGTCCCTAACCTCGGCACATCTTCCTGGACAAACTGAGAAATATGGACGGGAATGCTGTGGCAAGGGGACAGCTGGGAAGGGTGGGCAGGAGCCAGACTTGTTCTGGGTGTGCTGCTGAGAGAAGTTGACAGCATTTTGCTTTTGGGGGAACATGGAAACCTCTGAGGGACTGTGGCCTCAGAATTCTCATACAGAAAGTATGGGCTTCCTTCATGCCATGTGCCCCAAAACATGCAGGGAGACTAGATGCTGGCCCTTCTTTACTTTTTCGTGATAAGTATGTATTTTAACGGGCATATTGAATTATTCGTCTACTTTGTATTGTTGAGAACAAAAAAAACAATCCCATAAGCAGACACCCTGCCTTTTGAATTAAAAGAAGTTTTTTAAAAAATACATTTTAGTTGTAGATGGACATAATATCTTTATTGATTCATTTTACGTGCTGATGAGGTTCGAATCCAGTGCCTTGCACATTCAGGGCAAATGCTCCACCATTGAGCCCCAGTCCCAGCCTCAAGAACAGTTCTTCTAAATGGACTTCCTTGCTGACAATGTATTCAGAGCAAAGATTTTACATTTTACAGTACAACTTCACTCTTTTGTCTAGTGCTCAGGAATTTCTAGGAATTATAAAGGAAATCACAGATTTTCTTAAGATACATAATTATATCAATTTTAATTTCCATTAGTCATAATACATTGGACAAAGTAGCATCAAACTTCAGGTTTAAATTTTTTTTCTTTAAAAAAGTTAAGCATATTTGTCATTAGAACCTGAAAATTTGCATATATGAAATGTGTCACCCTAATGTAAATATCACTGGGGATTTGGGTTAATTCCGTTGTGCTGAGGTATGTTTAGAAAGTGGCTATAAAGGGGTCTGTTAGTTCAGGGACCCACAGTTGATCCAGATGGTAACAGTATGACAATGTTGGAACAAGAAGTACTAGGTGGGAAGTAAGTCTGCATATCATCTTTTTATACATTTTAAATCTGCCTTGTCTCAGAAGAGCACCCAATTTTCTTTTGTAAAATAGTTTCTAAGAACCAATAGTTAATTTTGGTATTTTCATTAAATTGACAAAGAGAATTAATGGAAATAAAATAGATGCTTCTAGATTTTTTCATTAGGAATGGAAACTCATTTTCAGATCCTTGCTGACAGAAATGTTTGAAGCTTTGACTTCACATCATCAAAGAAACTTCTCAAGAAATTTCTCTTTTAAATTTTTGTCAATATCATTTTGGTTATATATGAACTGAAGAAAATTTAATTAAAATCTATTAAATAAATAGATAAATGCCACCATTAATATTAACATGCTTAAAGATATAGTAGTAACATGAGAACAAGAGTATAATTTTGCATATGAAAGAAGTTTAGCATGTGCCAAAAAGGAATCAAGAATTTATTGCATCAAAATGACATTTGCTTCTTTAAAAATTTTAATTGTCCCTAATATTTGAACATATTTATGCTTTAAGAGAATTTTTATTTCATGATTTTTCTCAGAGAGGATTTGTCAGTCTAGCCATTTTGTATCATGGCTAAGAAAATTTGGAAATTTTAAAAGTCAATAACATGAAGTTAAGGGAATAATTCTATCAAATGTGTGCTGACCCCCACATGCTTTCTTTTCCAAGAAGCAATTTACCTGAAGACCTACCTGTTTAAGTGGACAGGATACGTGACATTGCTCAGCAAACTACCTGCTATCTGTAGGAGAAATGCAGGCCAGAAATAATGTCGATAAGAGGAACCCAAGTTACCCTGAAGAGGGAGACTTTTGTGAACCTTTTCACAGATAAGATCCCAGAATCCAGGGAGAAAAAGATAACTGCAAAATCTGTATGAACAGGTTCCAATTAGAACCAGTTGGCATGGGCAAGTCAAAATGACATGCCTGGAATGGTCATGGCAGTGGGGACTTGAAAGTCTGATGTCACCCTGCTTGTGACATCAAGATGTGGACCTTGGTGGGATTCTCTGGAAACTTCCCTGGGACCCCAATAAAACTGTAATGCAGGAGAGGACTGCTGTCCCTTTTCTCTCCGATAGGGTCCACTCTCTCCCTTGAGAGTGTCCCTTTTCCTTTTTCCTGTCTATTCAATAAACTCATGCCTGTGACCCTGAGAAATAAGTCTGAAATCTTTCTGACTTGATGACAAGAATTGGGGCTTGAAAGTGGGGGACCTTCATGTTGCCTCAGTTCCTCAGAAGCTCCCAGCCCTGTAACATTAGAAAAACACTTGAGGGCTGGGGATATAGCTCAGTTGGTAGAGTGCCTGCCTCACAAGCACAAGGCCCTGGGTTCAATCCCCAGCACCACGAAAAAAAAAGAAAAAGAAAAACGCTTGAGACAAACATCTATACCCTATGTATATGTATAAATATGCAAATTGTATGATTCTACTTTCTGTAAACCAGTTATGTACAATGAACTTAAAAAATTAGGCTTTCTAGAAGGAAGTTCATAATGTAATAGCTCCATGATCAGATGCATTTGAAAAATTATCTAGTATATTCTTTTATTGGGAATTTATAGATTCTTTACCTATATTAATTTAGCTCCAAAAAGTCCCATGGTTAAAAAGTTAGTTTTGTTTAACCTGGTGTTTCTCAAACTAATTTTTATTACAAAACCTTGATTTTGTAAAACAATTCAACACACCATGGGGCTATTGGGAAATCTAGTAAAAATAAATAACTAGGAACTTCCAGCTTCTAACCCCACCCTGCAGTACAACACCTGGGACTGTGATTCTGACTTATCCAAAAAAAAAAAAAAAAAAATTTTGGTGGGAGTGGGGTCAGGTACTAGGGATTGAACTCAGGTGCATTCAACCACTGAGCCACCTCTCCAACCCTATTTTGTATTTTATTTAGAGACAGGGCCTCACTGAGTTGCTTAGCTGAGGCTGGCTTTGAACTTGTGATTCTCCTGCCTCAGCCTCCCAAGCCACTGGGATTACAGGAGTACTCCACCACACCTGGCACTTGATCAAAATTTAAAAGTAATTCATGCAAATATTAAGACTAAGAATTAAAACAAAATTTTGCAGCTCTTCCTTTTTCACTGTTCTAGCTCAAAGAATGTAGCTAAGATCTACAGTACACTTGGAAGACTTCTAAAAGAAAATATATATAGTAACTAAATCTACTAAAGTAGGTAAAGACCAAGAATGTATTCTTTATCTAATGCATTTAGTCAAAATCACATAACCTATTCTTGGTATATTTGAAAGAACATCTCCATTGAAACATCTCTTTGCTTTCACCTCCCAGTCTAAAAATGAAATTATAGTTCTCTGCTCATCAATATCGTACAATTCCCTGATAATTCATTTCTTTTGGATCATGTCAGGGCACAATTGATCAGTTTGACCATCATTCTTTATCCACATTCCCTACTTTTCATATTTGTCTGGCTTGGAATTTTTTTAGTATGTGCATTTTTTTGAACTTCTCAGATACAATTAATTTGCCTAGAATAGATAATTCTATGATGTAATTAGGGTCACCTAATATTTTACAAATATCATCCCAAGCATATTTGAGTTTAAAGCAAGGTATAATTTGAATTATTAGCCAATGCGTAGGCACATCTGGGGCTAAGGGCTTCCTACAGGCATTCTAGGGCTCTCTGGCACACATGAGCTAACTGGATCAGCCCTCAGCCCAGCATCCTTGACCCCCAACCCCAAGTCCAGGTGCCCCCAAAAAGCCCTATGCTTAAAAACCTTATGTTTTAAGTCAAGAGGCAGCACATACATAACTGATTTTTGAAATTTAATAAACAATGTTGGTCACGTAGAATTTTTTAAAAACAACAATAGTGAGCAGACTTTTGAAAATACGACAGGTTCAAGAATTTTTGGAGGAAAACAGGAGGTAAGTTTTCAAATTGAGGTTATCTTATCAAATCTAGAATAAATGCTTTCTGTAAATTAACCATGTTGCCTTGTATTTATTAGCTGTTTCACTGAATCCAAAACAGTGACTCTAAATAACCCCAACATATTGCCAATGATGTTTACAAGGACCAGAACATAGAAAAACACTGAGGATACTTTGAAAAAGGTTTAGAATCAAGTTTAGCCTCTGCCAGTTACTAGTTATGGGCCTTTTCTCTCTGAAACTAAGCTTCTTCATCACTAAAAAGGTAATAAGCCTTACACACACACACACACACACACACACACACACACACACACACACAGAGGTAGGATATTTAAAAGCACTTTGTAATAGTAAAGAAGAAACTAGTTATTACCTGGAGGGAATGTTTCTTAGGCTAACAGGTGTTCCTAGGCTTTTGTTTTAGTTTTTAAAATCAAGGGTTAAAAGAGCCATTTTAATTCCATAAACTCCTGGAAATAAATTAAGGCCTCGGAGTGAGCTGTCTTAGTTTAGAACTGTCTATTCAGTCCTGGGGTAGGCATGGGCAGTGTCTGACTTGAGTCCCTCGGCAGGGGACATAGGGTGTTAGGGAGGTGCAGGCTCAGTCTTCACTTCTTTGACACGGAAGAGGAAACGAAGGCAGAACTGCTAGGTCACCTGCTTTCTCCAGAGCCCCGCAGGCTGCTCCTCTTCGGGATGCCAGCTCCTGTGGCCCCAGGGTTTTTGGCTGTGCATCTCCCTTTAACCTCGTCATTGTTTAATCTGACTACACCATAAACCTCACCATAAACCACAATGGTGAAAAACCTGTTTGACAACCATCTTGGTTTGTACCCAAAACTCTTTTGTTAAAACAGCATTTTAAACAGAAGTCAGTCTCAGGATCTTGTGTATGGTACAAAGTCATTCCACAACCACATTTTTGCTGGTGGCTTTGTGGTAACTAACACCAATTTAACTTTTGGAACTTAAACTTGGGTCAGAATAGCACTTGCATTATTTTTCCAGTTATGATGTATTTTAATATACACTACCATCCTTTGATTGTCTCAGGAAGAGTGGGAAGTAATTACTCCATTTGAAAATCTAGAACTGCAGCTATGACTTGTCTAAGATTTCACAATGACTGAAAAGTAGACTGGGATGAGGAAGAAAAAAAATTCTGCCAATTTCCAACAAACCTCATTTGCTTGGGAAAGAGAATAATGTGTTCTTAGAAAAGACACAGGATCCAGACATGGAGTGGGATGAGGAAACGTGTGTTGGGAGGGTGGCCAGGACTCCATCCTCACCTCAGCCCAGTGACACCTGCAGAAACGTGGCTCTTCTGGGTCACAGTGACACCCTGTGTGGTTCATCAAGGAGAGCTACTGTTGTTTTCCCTCACACATGGCTGTGAAGCAACACAGCACAAGGATTAGGAGCATGGACTTTAATGTCACAATGTCCTGTCCTAGCTCTGCCCCCTCCTAGCTGTGTGCTCTTGGGGAACTACCTAAGCTATGTTTCCATAAAATTGAAATAATGATATTTCTTTTATTAGATTGCCAAAAAGACTAAATGAAATGATAACCTTAAAAATGGACATGGGGTTTCCTGTAGAGTTCCCGAGGAACAAGGAAAGAATGGAAATGGGATGGAAGGAATTTGCAAGGTACTGCAGAGATGGTTTGGACTTGAAAGGCTGTGTCCTCTAGCTGAATACAGTTCACAGATGTGTTTTGCTTGGTGGCCAGGGGGACGGCACATCCACTGTCCACAATGTAAAACCACTTATTGGAGGTATATAAAGCAGAGCTAGGAGTGCCTTGAACTTGACTTAAAGGCGGAGTTGTATTTGTAAAGTTGGGGCTTCATTCCGTCTGGTGAGCTTGGAGGTAGAGGGGGTCTCTCTAAACCCTGTCCCTCAACACAGGTAAGTTACCAGGGCTGTGGAGGAGAGGAGTGAGTGAGTGCCAAGTGGGGAGAAAGTGGGGAACTGATGCCCAGTAGGTTACTTTCTCATTTTGTTGAGTTGACATTCTTTATCGCCTTTGTTTCATAGTACCAGGAGACATTGCTGAAGCTGAATGTGAATACAGCTGAGGGTGTGATGAGAAACAACATGCACAAAAAATTGTTTTTATGAATTTTTTTCTCAAAGCGAATTCAAGAAAAAAAGTGTGTCTTGGCTGGGGATGGAGGGAGGGGAAAAAACCAAAGAGATGCTATTTTCCCTTATAGTGAGGTCTGAACCTTACATTCTATCAAATGTATTCTGCTTGACCATGTAGGAGTCTTCTCACTTGTGAAGTAAAGTTTGGTAGTTCAGAAATTAAGTGCTTCCTTCTGGCCTAGACTGCAGAGGTTGATCATTTCTCCTACACACATTTTAGAGGACTCAGGGGCTTGAGCCTCTCTGAAGTTCAGGGAGCAGCAAAGTTGCAATGTCCACCCAGCCCCTTCCAGAACTCCCAAGAACAGAGCAACAGGCACTGAAACGTCTGCAGAGTATAGCCTCGGGTACCAGGGAAGACACACCTTCGAAGTCTCAGGAAAGGGGGTGGTCAAGGGTCCCCCATACTGCATTTATTATAGTTGCAGAAAGCAAGGAACTTGGCAAGGGAGCAGTGCTACATGGCAAGAGCACTCCATAGCTGGGCACGGTGGTGCACACCTAAAAGCCCAGCCATTTGGGAGGCTGAAGCAGGAGGATCACAAGTTTGAAGCCAGACTGGCAATTAACAAGAACCTGTGCCAATAAATAAATAAACAAACAAACAAATAAATAAATAATAAAAGACTGATGATATAGCTCAGTGGCAATGTGCTCCTGGGTTCAAACCCCAGTAATGGGTGGGTGGGTTGGAGGGGGGAGCTCCATTTCATGATCTCACCTTTGACTTCATTTGAACCAGACTCCTTATTATCAGGGTCTAGGAAAGGAAGTAGGGCCTAGATCCAATCATGAAAAGTACACATGGGCAAATTCCATATTTGATCAGTAACCAGAAAAGCATTTCCAGGGACATAAAACATCACTGAGAATGTGACAGGATGGTGAGAATCTTTTGGGGGTGGAGAGCGTTAAGTGCTAAAAGGAATATTTTGACAAACTAATAGTTGGAATTTAGGGGTAAAACTCCAAAGAGGAACACTCAAAGTAAAAGATCAGGTGGCTAACCTGGTTTCCAAGGAGAAAGGCCTTCTTAAGGTGAGTTTGTGTTTGGCTGAGAGAAGTCTGCGGGTTTGCAGTCAAAGCAACACGTTCAAGACTTGAGGGTGCACACTCCCCCTTTCTCTGCCTCTCACCAACTTCCATCCTCTACAGGCCAGAAGTACCTTGGCACGTGATTGCTGGGGGTAGATGAGTCTTGGTTGGCCATCACTGCCTTCATCTGAGCAGGCTCAAGGCATGGCTGACCTGAAGGGAGAAGAGGGCAGGTCCCAGCCCAAGGGGTGCAAAAAAGGTGGAGGAGGCGGGTCCTGCAGATGTAGACCACTTTTTCCTGATGTCTGCCATAATCTTCCTGGAGCTGCATAAACACAAATGCAAGTTACTGAAGGATAAATGGGCAGAATTCTTATTCTACTCATTGTGCTGGCTCTCAGCTATGCACAGGAGAGGCCTCCCTCTGTGTATCCCATCCAGTGTGTGAAGAGGGCAGGGAGAGATGTGTCTTTATGTGTCTTTTTGGCTATTTATTTTCTTTCCCCCATTTGGGGAAGAATTCTAACATTCTCCCTTCTTTCAAAACAGAAGATAGAATAGAAAGGGCACACCATACGAACGGGTTCTCTATTTGCCAATAACGTTCATGCAATCCTCATATCCTTTTGGCCTAGATGGAAACTTGGGCAATTTCATTCTACTGTGATCCAGTGGCCTCTTATCTAGCTGGCTTCTCAGACTCCCCTCACCAAGTGCATTGTGCTGACTGGGGCCTCCAAGGCCTCCTGCCGAGGGAGGCCGAAGGCCACAAGTACCAGGGTGTGCTTACAGGGCTCAGCCCAACCACAGAGAAGAATGAGTTTTGTTTATTTGTTTTTAAAATAGCGTTTATTTTTATTTTTTAAAAGTTAATGTGTGCATTACAGGAAAAATAAAAACATGAGCAAAGAACAAAGTCATCCAGTCACAAGCAGCTTAGTTGGACATATCCCTCCAGGTCGTGTGTATACATGTACAATATCCCATTTTGTGATTGAGATTGTAGTGTGTATCATGCTTTTCCACACATCATAAATATTCACCAATTCTAAATCCCAAAGCTACATGAGTATTTTTGATAACTAAGAATATACTATACCAACTCAATCTGTTATCCTTTCTTGGGGACAAAAATTTCACTGAAGACAGAAATGGCAACAGGCCTCTAGATAGACATATTGGCAGAGTTACAACTAAAATAATGCATTCCCTTAATGCTCAATTTAAAATGAGACAAGGCAACAGAATACACCAAGCTGGTTTCATTATCAGATTTCTACTACTAAAATATTAGCAAGAAAGCATGTTGCCAGTGAATTAAAGTATTCCCATAGTACAGCCAGAAGATGCACACACCAGTGGCTCACAATGAAATGTAAATCCTTGAGCACTTGCACACATCTTTCAGTGTGTGTGTCCCTGTCCCCTCCGTTCCCTAATGAACAAGTCCTGATACACCCTCCCCAGAGATAAAGCAATTTCATGTCTAAGCTGCATCTTTTCTATCAATTATAACAAAAAATTTACAAATTGGCTAATTCACTACTACTATTTATGATTCGTTGTCACCTCAAGACATCTAGAAAGCTTAGATGTTGTGAAATAAAGTATGAACTTTGTGCACAAAAAACGTAAGTACTTTACCAAAAATGCACATGTAGATCTACGGTTATAATCTAAACCTGTCTTCCAGATATGGAGACACAAGCAAAGAGCACATTGCCTCACCCTTCCTCTTCTCCCTTTTCACCATTCCAGTGACTAAATTCAGGACTACGCCTAGCCCCAAGAGGTGGATTAACAAGGGTCACTCCAGAAGACAGTTCCTAAAAACTAACAAAAGGATATTTATTATATAGAGATTATTTTGCTACTTCTAAAAAACTTTGGGCATTAGGACTTATCCTTTAAAACCCAGTAATATTAACTAAAATGCACATATAACAATGGCTAGACAATCTGAACTCATCTAAGGGGCACAGAGTGCTTCTCTATGCATACTTTCTCATTCCCCCACCCCGCCACCCAGTGAATCTTCCACATACTCTCCTGACTAGGCCTGTGCAGGATTTCAAAACCAAGTTAAATAACTTAAAAAAAAAACTTTGTTCTTATAATAAATGATTCATTTTTAATCCTTTGGCTAATAAAAGAAGACCTGCTATAGAAAACAAAAGAAAATATAATCTTATATTAATATCCTTAACCCATACATCAGTTAGGACCTCCTTGTGACTTGAAGAAATATTTGAAGATTTAAATTCTTTTCAAACAAATCTGAAATAATTGCTACTCAAACAGTGTCCTTCAGAAAGCTAACCTACTCTTACAAGAAAGTGGTACACTGTTCAGATCAGCTTCTATGCAGTTATCTGTTTAGTTTGGGGCACTATATTTTAGGAAAATCTTTGAAAATCTGAGGCACATTCAGAGGAGAATGATAAGAATGAATAAAAGAATAGGAAATGAAGTAATTGGAAGAAGGTTCAAGTATTAATTATCTTCCAGTGAGAATAATTTATCAATACTTAAAGGGGAAATATTGGCTGTTTTAAAATATCTGCAAGACAGCTAGATTTATTTTGTCTGTATCAGGAAAGGATGACTATATCTATATGTAGGCAGCTACAGAAAAAGTGGGTTTGATTCTGTGTAAGAAAAACCATTCCAGAAACTGGTGTCTTCTAGGAATGAAATGCAGTACCTAAAAATGCAGTGAGTTTCCTTTTCCTGACATCATTTGACCAGTAAGTTTTTTGTGTGTTAACTAAGTTCCATGCACTCTTTTAAGCACTGAGACATAGCTAGGAATAAACTCAAGATAAAGCAAGATAGCCAGGTATCTGGGGTGTTGTAAGAGGACCGCATATCTGACAGAAAAGTCAAATTACCTTATTTCTATGGGATTTATTTTTAAATTCTAAGAATGTATACTTCTATCCATTTGAAGAAAATCACAACAAAAAGCACACAATTAGCAATAAATTAGTTCTTTCTAGACAATGATGATTGTCTTGTTATTTTCCCCTAGTGCTATTGAATTGGTATATACTGTAGAAAAAAAAGGTGCTCAATTAGTTCTGAATTTTGGCCCTAGCAAACTCGAAAGCAAGGTTACCATAGTAATGAGTTTTCAGTTGCTGTAACTAGACAGGTCTGTCTTCTTTAATTGTTTCAACCAATCAAGGAATTTTTAATCTAACTTTTCATTTCAGACACATTCATTACCTTTCATTCTTGGAGCATCTTAACATTCAATAACATCCCTTCCGTATCTTCATTCAAATCAGTGTAAGAAATGTTAAGGAGAACAGGAATTGATAGAAGTTTCCATCCAACTGTTCATCAGTTACTGTGGACACTTTCTGACCATAGTGATACACACAAAATTTTAAAATCTTGTTTAAATGCATATTGTGAAAGATTTTGGGAACTGACTTTCAAATATCAAGGCACTATGTTTGTAGCATGTTTTGTTTTGCACATTAAAAAAGTATTATTTATTATTAAGACACCATGGTCTCCTAGAAGTCACCACTGCATTTCCTACACTCTCATAAACTGTACTCAAGAATTCATTCTAGCACAGGGTGTGGTGACACAGGCCTGTAATCCCAGTCACTCAGGAGGCTGAGGCAGGAGGATCAAGGGTTCAAAGCCACCCTCAGCAGTGGTGAGGCACTAAGCAACTCAGTGAGACCCTGTCCCTAAATAAAACACAAAAAAAGGCTGGAGATGTGGCTCAGTGGTTGAGTGCCCCTAAATTCAATCCCCAGTACCCTCCCCCCCAAAAGAATTCATTCTAGTAATTTTGCACAACTCAAACTCACTTTAAAAAATCTTAGAACACCTTCTAGGGTCTTTAGACATTTATTTTAATTTATTTTTATTTTTTGGTGGTATTGGAAATTGACTCCAGGGATGCTTTACCACTGAGCCTATATCCCCAGCCCTTTTTAGTTTTTATTTTGAGATAGGATCTTAAGTTGCCCAGGCTGACCTTGAACTTGGTATCCTCCTGCCTCAGCCTCTGGAATTGCTGGAATTACAGACATGCACCACCATGCCCAGCTTGAATCCATTTCACTTTAGAAGTAGGTTTTCATTTCCAGAGGATATTGTTAGTTTGAAAAAAATTAAAATCTGAGCTACTTATCTGGCATTAGGGTTTGGATTTTTAAAATTTCCAAAAATTATTAAAATCAGATTTTGTGAACTCTAGGATAGATGTTCAACTTTCATGTTTATTATCTGTTGCTCTCCACACAGGGGAATACTAGCTTTCTGAGGGCGTGGAACTGCTTCGTCTTGTCCTCCTGTGTCTACCCAAGGCCTAAAAGAATGTCTGATGCAGAATAGGGGACAATATTTTGCCTAACTGACTCATAACTTCATTCTCTAACTACTTAAAAGTTAAGTCAGAATTGAACTTGAAATAGCAGTTTTGCTCTTTACGTTTTAAAATATTTTGAGAGAGAAATTTGTCACCCAAGCAATTCATAGAAAGAAAACATGAACAGTGTTTGCCCTGACTTTGTTCCATCTCAGACTTCTGGGAGAGAAAGTTAGACTATGGGCCCAGACAGCTCCATCCGAGCCCATGGCTCAAGATGTCTGGCTCTTCCTCTCAGCCCCTGGGATTTGGTCAATCTTAGTGCAAAGTTGGTATATCAAGTCAGAGGCAGGTGGTTATTTTATCAGCCCCTGAACAAGTAGAAAGTGGTTCCTTGGAAAATATAATGTTCCATCCTCTTACTGAGACATCAGCATGAAAACCAATTTCAGTTATTTCAATTTGTCATGATGAGAAGAGAGCAGGTTTTGGAATCAGACAGATTTGAGTTCAAATCTGGACTCTGCCATTTGTGAATTGTATGCCCTTAGGAAAATGACCCCTAATCTCTTATTCTTGGGTTCTCCACCTAACAGTCTCTGTGAGGATTGAAATAAGGTTGGAGGCTAAGCCAAGAGCATTGCCAAGTTCTAGGCCAGCTTTGGCAACTTAGTGAGACCCTGTCTTAAAATAAACTTTAAAGAAAGGGCTGAGGATGTAGCTCAGTGATATAGCACCCCTGGCTTCAATCCCCAGTACCCCCCATTCCTCCCCACAAAAACACTTCAACCAAAGAAATTTGACCAGTCTGAATCACCTGCAGCTTTGACACCAAAGTTATACAGACAAAGTAAAAGTGTGGTTGTAAGGGAATTGTCCAATCACTTCGAGCAGTTACCTGGGGCCTTCAGAACATTAGCCCTGTCTTCCCTACACCCTAAGCACAGGGGATCAGGGAAAAAATACAACAGAAATGTGATCTCTGACTTTGGAAGATTTTAATCTAAAGATGCCCAGAATTGAAAAACATAAAAGTTCAAGGCATGGAGTGGACTGTGGAATTAACCTGGACGGAGAGCTAGAAAATCTGTGCTCAAGCCTCTATTCCACTGCTAGACTTCTGGGTAGGTCACAAAATCTCTTCATAAAAAAAATCTAGAAGTTTTCAGTGGGCTCCTCTCATTCTCAATTTGATAATTTTGCACTGTAGAAAAAGTAATAATGATTAAATTGGATGATTGTGAAAATCTATAAAATGTGAAATATCATTACCTTGTCATATGACAATATAGCATAAATCGGTTAATTAGAAATGTGCCATACAGCAAAACTTTTGTTGGGTGTACTGACCTAAGGTAGAGTTTTAGAAATTATAGAGGCCACTTCTCTCTCTTCTTATGTCAAGGTCAATCACACAGGAGTTTCTAGAAGGGACAGGTCTGGTGGCATGTTATGAAGAAGGAGGGATATAGGTTTTCAGAGAGACAGGCGAGCAAGAGAGGGAGAGATCCCTTCTTCTCTAGGTCACTGATCTTGAGGTCACTGATCTCGGTGAACTCAGGTGCCCTCTAGACACTCTCTGTTGTCACTGGACAGTCCTTACATGGTCATCTCAATCATGATCATACTAAATATTATATTGAAATTCATGTTAAAGACTCACAGATCCCCAGTCCAGAACTTTCCCTGAGTTTTCACTATCTACCTTGCATTTCTACTTGGATGTCTCAAAAGTATATATCAAACAAAACCTACAGAACGTGAATGATCCCCTCACTCCTCCTCTGCTTGCCTGCCACTACTTATCTCTGTAAATAGCACCAGTACTTTCCAAGTTTCTCAAAATAAAAATTTTTCACTCATTCAAATCTGGGCCTCCTTATACATGGGCTGCACATCCACAGATTCAACCAACCACAGATAAAATATTTGAAAGAAATTAGCATTAATACTGATCACAGGACTCTTGCTTGTTATGATTTCCTGAATGATGTAGTTAACAACCATGTACCTAGCACGTATATTGCATTACATGGTAAGAAATCTAGAGATGATTTAAAGTATATATGAGGAGAGGTTTTGGTAATATGCAAATATTTCATTCACTCATTCATTCATTTATTCATTTATAATGCTGGGGATTTAAGTGGGTAGAGATATTAGGCAAGCACTCTTTACCACTGAGCTACATTCCTAGATTATTTTTTTTTAATTTTTGAGACAGGGACTTACTAAATTGCCTAGGCTGACCTTGAACTTGTGATCCTCCTGCCTCAGTTCCTCCAGTAGCTGGGCTTACAGATGTGTGACATGGGGCTTGGCAAATATTACCTTTTACGTAAGAAACTTTCGCATATGAGGATTGGGTATCTGCAGAGAGTCCTAAAATCAAACCCCTGTGGATATTAAGGGACAAATATCGAACCAATTCATTCATTGGTCTTCTACTGTGTGCCAGGCACTAACTGAAAGCATCTGAGATGCACCAGTAAATAAAATAGACCAAAAATTTCTCCTGTCCTTTGTGGAACCTAGAAGCATTAGCTTTGTCACTTCTTCAGTTTCTCAAGAACCCATCCAGTTTTCATTACCTCCCTGTCATCACCTTACTTCCAAATTTTATCCACTCTTAATTCCTCCAACAGGCTAACAAGCATCTTCTCATCCATCCTCCAACTCACTCTCTACTCTGCAGCCCATTGAATGTACTGAAGTTCAAGTCTGATCAAATCACTCCCCAGTTTAAATCTCTTCAACAACTTCCCATGCCTGAGGGCACCACCTAATCTCTTCTAAACCACACCTGTGGCCTGACCCTCCTCGTTTCTGGTCTGTTGTAACCCTCCCTGCCTTGGCACTGCCTGTCCTTATTACACTGAACTTCTTCCAACTGCCCTAAAGGACCTGGCTCTCTTTCTCACACCCAGAGATGTAATTGCTCTCTCTGCCTGGAATACACTCACCCACTCCCTCCTTTTCTCTTGCTATTTTCCGGGTTACCGTTTGAATGTCATTTTCTCAGGGAAGCCTTTTTCTGAATCCCACAGATTGTTTCAGTGGCTGTCTTGAGATTTCCTGGCACACCGCTGCCCACCTCCCCTTCAAACCTGACCTTGCCTTAATCACAGATTGTTGCTATTGCTTGTTTGCTGGTCTATGCTCCAAACTGGATTACAAAAGTTGTATCACAGGGCACTGTTCACCTGTTCTCTACTGTATCTTAGGACATTTCACAGTGCACTACGTGAATATGTCCATATACATACATACATAATTGAAAGTAATGGATATTTGGAGGGTCGGCGCCCAGACACCAAAGTGGCAAGTAGGAAACTTTGTGGACATTGAAACGATTTGGCGAGATGAAAAATGTGTTTGTTTTTCCTCCTCCATTCAAAATTATTAGAATAATTGCAGGAATAAAAAGTAATTTAGTTGCACAATATATTTTTTCATCTTCTGTAATTCCTAGGGCATGAATGGTAGATTCGTTTCCTCTACTTTTTGGAAGAGGAGAAAAACATCCTTAACCTGGAATACACCTCTCAGAAATATTTCAACTTAACTTTCTGGTTCTAAATATTGGATGTCTCCAAAAGAACAATCATTAGAGAGTATACTGACTGTTATGAAGTAAATTCTGTCTCCTAAAATTCATATGATGAAGTCCTGTGCTCAGTATCTTGGAATGTGACTGTATTTGGAGACAGGGCCTTTAAAGAGGTTATTAAGGTTCAATAAGGTCACAAGGGTGGACCCCAATCCAATATGACAGGCACTCTATAAAAGGAAGACACTCCATAGATGTGCATGCACAGAGGAAAAACCACACCAGGACACAGAGGGACGATATCACCTGCAAGGCAAGGAGAGAGGTCTCAGGGGAAACAAACTTTGATCTTGGACTTCCAGCTTATGAACTATGAAAAAAATAAATATTGGTTGGCTAAGTCACCCAGCCTATGGTATTTTGTTATGGAGTCCTAGCAAACTGATACAATAACCTCTTCATTTATATCAGAGAAAACTTCCTTCCTAACTTGTCATTCTCCTAATTGAGGCATGGTTCGGAAACAGCACCACATTCTTGTCATAAGGTATTTTTGCCTGGAAAAAAAAAATTGCAGTGTTAGCTCTAAGGAAGTGTAGAAAAACTCACTCTGAGTTTGATGAAATATTTAGAAGAGTGTGTTTAGGGTTTTCCCAGGACAACTGCAAGAATTGATCATTTATTATCTTCATATTATAGCACAGGCTCCCAAACCCTAGCATCTCCACAAAGTTTTTCAAGGTGCTTCTCATTGTCTAAATACCTCAGGCTTAAAACCTGGGAATAATTGTGACTCTCTCTCTTTTCTTTACCACCTACATACATAAGTCAATGACAAATTTATATTGATTCTTATCGCAAAATGCCTCTTTCATACATCCACACCATTGTTTTCTTTGTTAAGTCATCGGGAAACCCAGTTTCTCATAGCCTTACTGGTAAGTTATGGCCAAATCCTGCCACCTAGTCTTCCTTCTTCCAGTCTTCCTCTTCCATTGTGCAACTACCGGCAAGTTAATATTCACAGACGCCACCCTGTCGATGTCCTGCTAGGACTTCTGGAGTCTCCTCATAGTCTAGGAATTTGAATATTAAAAGCACATCCTATGTGGGGAAAAAGGCACACTCATACATTGCTGGTGGAGTTGCAAATTGGTGTAGCCACTCTGGAAAGCAGTATGGAGATTCCTCAAAACACTTGGAACGGACCCACCATTTGAGCTAGCTATCCCACTCCTCGGTTTAGACCCAAAGGTCTTAAAATCAGCAAAGTATAGGGATGCAGCCACATCTATGTTCATAACTGCTCAGTTCACAATAGCTAGATTGTGGAACCAATCTAGATGCCCTTCAGTAGATGAATGGATAAAGAAACTGTGGTATATATACATAATGGAATATTACTTGGCCATAAAGAAGAATAAAATTATGGCATTTGCTGGTAAATGGGTGGAGTTGGAGAATATCATGCTAAGTGAAATAAACCAAACCCAAAAAACCAAATGTTTTCTCTGATCAGTGGATGATGATACATTACAGGGTCAGGGGGAGGGTTCATGGGGGGGGGGAGACAAGAGAAGAATGAAGGAAGTATGGATGGTGTAGAGGAAAATGGGACAGAAGGGAGTGGGGGAAGGAAAGATAGAAGACTGAGATGGACAGTATTGCCCTATGTATATGTAAGATTATATGAATCGTGTGAATCTACATTGTGAAAAAAAGATATATTCCCTGCTGTATAATTACATCAAAATGCGTTCTGCTGTCATGTATAATTAAAAAGAAACAATAAAAAAGCACATCCTAGTTCAAGTATTATAATAGATTACCTTTCCTTTGTGTCCCTTGAGAGTATCTGACTTGAAAATGGATCCCCCATACAGCAATGAATCCCATTGTATTAACCCAACTTGTTCTCCCAGGTTCCACACCATGTCATCTAATTTTCAGCTGGTTGGCTTCCTTGATGTTTCTAGAACCCCAGTGTTTGCTCCCAACTCTGCACCATTTCTTCACACTCTTCCCCCTTTTTTGCCATATTGCCCACCTTTCCTGCCCTTTCTCTATTGCACCACACTGTGCTTACCTGTTAGGGCCATCCTAACCTCCTCTGTCATCCTAATGACAAGCATGTAGTGATGTTCCTATACCATACCTTCTCTTGATGAAGTCAAACACTTGTAGACTGCAAAATCTTGAAAATAACTAGCAAGACCACTCCAAACACCCCAATATTTGGTCAAATTTGGAATAACAGTGACCTTAGTGTTGAGATTACTGTTACCCAGTGGTTGTTAAGTCATAGATTCATATTAGGATGGTTTGGAGCGCTTGTTAAATCCCAATTAAGTCAGATCCTCCAGGGTTGGGACTCAGGCTCAGTATTTAAGTTCTCTGGGTGATCCCAATGAGAGCCATTTCTGTAGCCCACAAGACAAACATGGAATGACTCAGCAACAGCAGCTTGGACTTTGGCACCCAGAGAGTGTTATAGCAGAGAGTATCTTGGTTGTCTGGCTTTTTACCCTCTGGGGGATCCATTTTCAATTCAAATACCATTTACCCACTGAGAGGGAAGATTATCCGTCCTCACAATCATGCAATAGAGTTGTCTGGTCACATAACTAAGAAAGAAAGCTCTTCTGGTGTATTTATTTATTTATTTATTTATTTTTGAACCAGAGATTGAACTCAGGGACACTTGGCCACTGAGCCACATCCCCAGCCCTATTTTGTGTTTTATTTAGAGACAGGGTCTCACTGAGTTGCTTAAGGCCTCGCTGAGTTGCTGAGGCTGGCTTTGAACTCACCATCCTCCTGACTCAGCCTCCCAAGTCGCTTGGATTACAGGCGTGCGACACCACGCCCAGCTATCTTCTGGTGTATTTAATAGCAGACATTTTATAAAGCATTTTAGAGAAAGGAATCACATTATTCCTAATACTGAATGAGACTAAGTGCACTAAGCAACTACTTAAATAGAAACTCAGTAGATTTCTGCAAATGAAAAAAAGGTACTTATGTTTGATGCCTTCTCTGGATGTCCAAGACTAAATAAATGAGCTTCCTCTGTCATTTCTAAGTGTCTTTCAATCATTGTCATTGTACTTATTATATTAGAGTTTACATGGATTCGTGTGCGTATGCACATATTAATCCCTGTCTTGCTTCTGCTCTACATGGTAAACTGTAGGTGTGCAAAGACTGTGTTAACCTTGTCCACAGTAGAGATTCAAATGTATTTATTAATTGAAAGAGAGGAGAGAAGGAAGAAATGAAGAAGGAAAATGTCTGTAACTAGTTCACATTACAAGTCTCCTGGTCAAGTATTTTATCTCTGTAAGAATCTCCACTTGTCAAAGTTCTCCAGGAGGTTTCCAGAAATCGGGCTCCAACAAAGAAGTCACCCTCCCCATACACGTTTGCACAGCCAACATAATCTATCAGATGTCTGAGTCAATATCTTTTCAAATGCTTTTTCTGATTTATCTTTTTCATTTTGAGGCCTCATTCATTTCAAGATATCATGAGATTATATTAAGAACAAAACCATTCCTTTTGTCTTGGTCAACATTATTTTCCCAATACCCAACACATTATGGGGTTTGGGAAGGTGCTCCGTACATGTTTACTTAATAAATGCTGAATGGGATAAATGAATAGATGAATGAATGAAATGATATTTCTCTAAAACTGTGTAGAATACTTGGAAAAAGAACTGACAGATTTTAGAAAAATGAAGAAGAAGAAAACCTAGGCTGGTCTAGGACAGAGAAAGTTTGCCACATAACTACAGAACACTACAATAAGCACGAATGATTGCAAAACACTTTTTAAACAAATCCACGTTCAGTGTCTTTTCCCATCCTTCTTATAGCATTAGGGACACAAGATGTATGTGATCAGAAATCTTTGAAAATCAAGTTAGGACTATAGATTATGAAACCAATACCATTCTTTGTTTAAACCCTTAAATCTAATTTGCTTTATTTTCTAAAACTCCAGGCTAGTTTTCATGGTTACTGCCTCAAAAGAGTACAGATTAAACCTGTCACAAAATGACAGCGGAACATGAGACTAGTACCTGTGCCAAGCAATCCATGGTCTCATTCAGCATCTTGGGGCCCCTCTTGCTCTGAGCCTACTGATGAATTGGTGGTTCTTTGGTATAACAATGGAGAAAACTCACACTTCAGCAATTTTTTCAGTTCTGTTCTAACAAGTTCCCTGGTTTTGAATAGCTGCTTCCCTTTCTGTTGTTCCAGTTTAAAGAGAAGGACTGTAGAGGCTGACTCACAGTCTCCTGGCGTTCACTCTTTTCCGTGAGTGTCAGAGGCAAAACCTGCTCTCTGAAGACGCTCCTGGCTTATCTGAAAACATCCACAGCCCTGCTCAGATGAGGACAGGTCTTTGACTCGCCCATCATGCCTTCCTTCAACGTATTCTGTCTTTTTTCTAACGTCTCTTTCTGTATTAGTCAGGGTTTTCTAGAGAAAAAGAATCCACAGGGGCAGGGTGTGTTTGCACAGGTGCATGTAGGAGAATTGGGGAGTGAGTAGGCTCACACAACTGCGGAGCTACGAGTTAGGCCTGCAGGCTCGAGGCCCATGGAAAAGCTGCATTGAGTCCCCAAGCAGATTGCTGACAGATTCCTTCGTGGAGAGGTCAGTGTTTGTTCTATTAAGACCATCAACAGATAGGATAAGGCCCATCACATTATGGAGGGTGGGCAATTAACTCAAAGTCCAACAATTTTGAACATTAGTCTCATTCAAATAAAATTCTTCATTCTTTCTAACATGTATACAGGATGTGTGGAGGGTAGTGACTTTGTATATAACACAATTTAATAAATGAAAGTATTCTCAATTCAAGATACACTTTAGGATGATTTTGTGAACTTTTAAAAATTCTTTATGCTTGTTTTTCACTTCTGGAGATTCTGATTTAATTTTCAGAGGTGGACATTGATCCCTGGTGTGCTTTAGAAGTTCTTTGGGTGATTCTAGTATTTTCTCC
Organism: Glaucomys volans; assembly: GCA_020662805.1. NCBI lineage: Eukaryota > Metazoa > Chordata > Mammalia > Rodentia > Sciuridae > Glaucomys > Glaucomys volans. Next base: position 18,573 of record JAJEJO010001135.1, on the reverse strand, counting down.
ACCAGGGCTGAGAACCATGGTTATGGTGGAAAGATACAAGAGGCAAGGATTTTTGCTTCTTTTGGTATCATGGTGTATCCCAGGTATCCAGGCCAGGGCCAGACATGTAAGAGATGATCAATAAATATTTGAATGAATGGATCATATATCTCACCATTTTTAGCTCTACAAATTCTGTGGAAGGTGTTTTACCTCTGTAAATCTCAGTTCCCCATATTTCTAAAACAGGGGTAATAATACATCTATCAATAATGGGCAGTTTAGAAGACACATGAGATGACAAAAGAAGTGATTTGGGATATAGTAGGTGCTCATCAAAAGTGAACTCCTGCTGGGTGTGGTGGCGCACCCCTGTAATCCAAGCCATTCGGGAGGCTGAGTCAGGAGGATCGCGAGTTCAAAGCCAGCCTCAGCAACTTAGCGAGGCCCTAAGCAACTCAGTGAGACCCTGTTTCTAAATAAAATACAAAATAGGGCTGGGGATGTGGTTCTGTGGCCAAGTGTCCCTGAGTTCAATCCCTGGTTCAAAAAAAAAGTGAACTCCTGAGCAGGGTGTGGTGGTACATGCCTGTAATCCAAGCTACTCAGGAGGCAGAAGCAGGAAGATAGCAAGTTTGAGATCAGTCTGGGCAACTTAGCAAGACCTTGTTTCAAAATGAAAAATAAAAATGACTGCAGACATAGTTCAGTGGTAAAGTGCTTCCTTAGCATGTCTGAGGGCCTGAGTTCAATTCCCAGTAACACACACACACACACACACACACTGAATTCCTTCCGCTTCAAAACAGTTCTAATCCTATTTCTGACACTGATTGAAATGCTATGAGCCCAAAACTCAAAATATGTATGAAATGTGTAATGAATGAATGAACAAAGGAATTGTGGAAATTGAATGAAAACCACAGTTTCAGTATTGAGTAATCTAAACTGGGACTAAAAGCTGATACTATCAGATTTTAACTGCTGGCTTTTGGGAGTCCACTGTCCCACTCCAGGTCAGAGATAAGACAGTAAATGTTAAATGCAGGATATGTTGCAATTATTTTTGCTAAAATATTTTTTGTCAGTACCTGCCAAATGAAGAAGAAAAGCAGTTATAATTTATGTGCAATCTGTCTTATTAAAATGAACACATAGTAATTAAGAAATTGGAATATGATCCAATGTACTCATTTGGTCTCAAACCTTACTTGTAATAACATGTTAGATTTTCATTGACTCCCAGAGATCTTAAAGGTTGTAGTGTAGTGCTCAGACTCAATGGGGAAGGAGAGAGAAGCACACTATTGAATAGTCCCACCCTTTGTCTGTGGTGTGCGGGTGTTATGTGCACACATGTGCTTTGGTAACATGCTTTTGGACATATATGATGTTAAAATGAACCTGGTCCATGTGTCAGGACTCTAGCTGGTGAAGGCTACTTCTATTTCTAAATTGTTGCTAACTGTTCAGTTTCTGCTTTTCTTCTCTCTTGCTATGAAGCGTGAGAAATCCTGATTTCCCCCCTCCTTTCTTCCTTACATTATTCTGAAAATAAACATAAAGGGAGCACGTGAGTTTTTGCAAAGAACTCTTGTGACTCTGCTTGCTCTGTCTGAGCAAGTAATCATAGCCTAAGGACAATGCTTCTCCAAGGGTCTTTTTTTCAAAGGAAACCTGGGTGTTCTGAGTTAAGGAGAGCATGTCGTAACAGGCAGCTGTCCATGTTGGACTGATTTGATTCAACAATAGCTAAGAACTGGAAACACAAATCACAGATCACCAAATATGTAAGGTTTACATTTTCTCACAGAAGACAGCTTGGGTGGAAAATGATTCCAGAAAACCAGTATGCAGAGCTATATGTTAAACCCTACATGCTAGCGTTCCTGTAGAGATAGTTTAAACCCATTAAAGTTAACTGAGAACTCTTCCTGAGAGCAGAATCTGTTTCTGGATCATTTTAACATTTCATTTAAATGATCAAACTAGAGAAATCATCCTAGCTCACTGAAAAATGTCTACACCCTGCACCCTGCGCACTTCTGCTCCCAATGGGACTTTTCATTCCCAATACCTCGGATGCAACTTTCAAACTGGACTTGTTACAGGTACAAAATTACTTTCCTCAAACCCTTACGCATTGAAGTCAGAAATACCTGCTGTCGGACATTTTTCATCTCTGAAAAATATAACATGAGGCAGCTACCATCGAGGAGGGGGCACCTTGTAATCAGAAAATATTTCCTCAGCAAAATGTGAAACTTGGCTCTTAAGAGGGTGGGGAAAGATCATGACCGGCCTCCTTTCATTCAGATCAGGTTTGCCACCCATAGGGCTGGGCCAAGTTACTTCTTAAATGTTAGTTTTTCAGGACTGTTTAGAATTGAAATTGTGGGCAGGGAATTGTAAAGTTGACGTCTCTTATTCCTGTCTCAGGGGTCACTATCTCTGACAAGCCCCAAGGTCATCTTTGTTTCTGGCCTCTCCTAGATCCCCTTTCCTGCGTCCAGTGTGTTGACATTTCTGTTCTCTGCTACTTCCTCTCTCATCCATTGCATCAGCATCCCCTCTGACAGCTCCTCCTCTTTCTGGTCTCCACCTGTTCCAAATTGTCCTTCTTTCAGAAATATTTCCACAGCCTGTGTTCACAATTTAACAGTCTCAACTCTTAGCACCCCAAATAATTCCTTAAATTTTTACAGCAGTCACCAGTATTATTTGTTTCCTATGCTGGTCCTTTTCTTGTTTTGTGAACATGTCATCATGTTTGGCCTTTTCTTTACATGGTTTCTGGCACCAAAAATGCTGTCTCTTCATTGGCAGCCCATCCAAAGAACAATCCTGACTTTCCACAGTGAAATCAGTTTCCATTTATCCCAGGAATGTGGGGTTTTTCTAGTCCACACTACTAACCTCTCTCTCTCTCTCTCTCTCTCTCATACACACACACACTTCCAAAGCAATTATGGTGAGCACTTTATAGCTCAGCATTAATTATCCTGTTGCTTAATGTGGATAATTTAAATTTGTTTTAAATAGAGTAGAGCTCTTTAGGGTTAGCATTCATTTCTGCACTTTTTGGGTAGGTATCCAAAATCTACAGAATGGAGCAAAATAAATAATCAATGTTCGATGAGTTTGATTTCACATGAAGCCTGAGATAATAAATAATGTAATATTCTTATAATACTGGACCACATTTAAAAAATGCAACAGTAATTGAATGAATTTCTCTATTGTGGAGACTGAATCATATTCACCTTTATTTCTCCCTAACTCAGTACCAACACCCTATATGTGTTAAATAAATATTATTGATTTGCAGAAGGTCTGGACTTATAAAAACTATCTTTAAAAACTCCAAAGGAACATCAAGTAAAAAGATTGATTAGACTTTTGTATGTATGTGTGTGTGTGTGTGGGGGGGGGTGTCACTAGTGATTGAACCCATGCAAATTAACTCTCACACTAATCAAACGCTCTATCACTTAATTGTATCCCCAGCCCTTTTTATTTTTTTATTTTGGAACAGAGTCTCACTGAATTGGCCAGGTTGGCCTCAAATTTGGAGTCCTCCTGCCCTAGCCTCCCAAGTAGCTTGAATTATAGGTGTGCACCACTATACCCAACTTGGTTAGACTTCAAATCTGACCTTTTATAACACTACAAACAAAAACCAAGAGGAGAAAGTTCAGGATGACAAATTCCATGTGTTATAAGAAAGAGCTATTTAACAATTGAAACTGGTCTGAGGTGCACTTCCCATTGTAGGAAGTTGAAGCTAGATTTTGACCCCATAGAGAAATTTGTTAAAAACATATTTCTTGACCAGCTATGATGGGGTGCTTAACCACTGAGCCACATTCTCAGCTCTTTTTTTTAAAAAAAAAATTTATTGTGAGATAGGGTCTCCCTAAGTTGCCTAGGGCCTCACTGAATTGCAGAGAATGACTTCAAATTTGAGACCATCCTGCTTCAGCCTCTGAGCTGCTGAGATTGATTACAGATATGCACCATTGTGCCCAGCTGAACGAGTCTCTTGATTAACAAAATCCCAATTATAATACCGTCTTTTCTTTTGTTTAAGTTCCAAATACTTTTTAAATTTGTTCTAATTAGTTATACATGACAGTAGAATTCATTTATGTACTTTGATATCTTATACATAAATGGAGTAGAATTTCTCATTTTTCTGATTGTACAATTGTAGGATCACATCAGTCATGTAGTCATATATGTACATAAGGTAATAATGTCTGTTTCAGTCTAATATCCTTCCTATCCCAATATCCTCTCCCTTCCCTTCACTTCCCTCTACCTTATCTAAAGTAACTCTAATCTTCTCTAGCAACACCCCTCCCCCACATTGTGAATTAGCATCCACATATCACAGAAAACATTCAGCCTTTGTTTTTTAATCCCAAATACTTTTTAAACATGATTTGGAATCTTTGTCAATAGAAAACCAGTTTCCAAATGAACTAAGAACAATTTTATAACATTTAAAAACACAAAGGAAATTATTGAGGGTTGTCCTGTGACACGGTGAAAGGTGAGTGCCAGATGCATTTGCAGAAAAGTATGTTACATAAACACAAGACGTCCCTTATTAGAAAAAAAAGTAGGATTTCTTGCAGCCTTTATCAATTTTCCACTTATTTGAACAGAGATCCTTTCATAAAGCATTACATGAATTCATTTTGAAAACTGCTACATTAATTTACACTGATTGGTCCCTCAGACTCTAGGTGTCATTTAGTCGATACTTCCCATAAAGTAATTTTTCTAAACCAGAAATCCAATCATATTCTTCTCTAAAAAGAATATCCCCTTGGCCCTCAGGGACGACATAATGAATGACATAATGTTCAGATCTGAGCGGGACACAGGGTGCTTCGTGTTCTGCTGCCGGTCCAGCCTCTATCCCTCTCTTATTTATTTCTCCCTGAGAATTTCTTTACCCACAAGGTTACCCAGACTCCCACTAAGTACTCCATGAGCATTTCCTGGCCTCTAAGCCACTGCTCGCAAAATCTCTTCCTGGAATTATTCTTCCCCTGACCTTCCTTTTTTCTAAACCAGAGTGTGCTCACTGAATTCTTCTTTGAGCCCACAGAATATCACTTTTAACTCTTCCCATGTTTCCAAAATACTTTGGACATTTTCTGGTTTAGCACTTAAGCAATGCTTTGTCATTTTTTCTCTTTCTCACTGGACTCCATGAGGGTCAGACTAGGTCTTATTCATCTTTGTACTTTCACTAAGAAAAGAGAGTACCAAATGCATTTGGAGAAATATGTGTTATACAAAATTAAGCAGACCTTCTCTTTCTCTTTCAAGCTGCAGGAATTCTCATTGTCTGACCCATAAAAGGGGCCCTGCTATTCCCCATAGTTCTCACAATATTTTGGCCACCTGACTCCTACGTTGGGTTGAATGACTGTGCCTTAAAGATATGCCCATATCCGAATTTGTGGAACCTGATACTATTTGAAAAAAGGTTCTTTGAAAATGTTGTTAAGGATCTCAAGATGCAATCATCCTACATTCACCAAATGGGCTCTAAGTCCAAAGATGAGTTTTCTTATAAGAGAAAGGAGAAGACAGAGAAGGCTCTGTGAAGACAGGAAGAGACTGGAATGGTGAGGCTGCAAGTCAAGGAACACCTAGAGCCACCAGAAACTGAAATAGGAAAGAAGCGTTCTACCCCAGAGCCTTTGGAAATGTCCCTGCTGATGTCTGGTTTTCAGACTTTGGGTCTCTAGGACAATTTTCTGATGTTGTGAGCCACCAATTTGTGGTCATTTATTACAACAGCCCTGGGAATCTAATGCACTCTCCATTTCCCACTAGTTTTTGTTTTGATGCCTCCATTGATGTGAATTTTCCCCATAACTCTGCACCTGTTATTTTACATTCTAGTGGCCTCATCTATTCCAGATCACCAGGTGCTTTTTTGTTTCTGACCAGATCTTTACTTCTTCTACTCCACATTTATCTATCCAATTTTCTGTTAGACATATTATTTTTTAAATATTTTTTGTTCTTTTTATTTAATTACTTTTTATTTTTTCTTTCTAGATATACATGACAGTAGAGCATATGTTGACATATTATACATACATAGAATAAGTATAACTTCTTCCAATTAGGATCCCATTCTTGTAGTTGTACATGATATTACATTGGTCATGTGTTTATATCTGAACATAGGAAAGTTACATCTGATTCATTCCACTGTCTTTCCCATTCCCTCTCTCTCCCTTCCCTTCATTCCCCTTTGTTTAATCCAATGAACTTCTATTCTTCCCCTCCTTCATTGTGGGTTAGCATCCACATATCAGAGATAACATTTGCCTTTAGTTTTGGGGGACTGGCTTATCTATTAGACATTTTAAATGACCATCCAATTGGTTATTAAAGCAGCATTCCTATTCCCCCCACCCCACCCTTTTTTTGTACAAAATTGCTTTTCTATGCTCTGGCTTTGGCATGGTACAGTCATCAGGAGGGCAGTTTACAATAATTTCTGAACTCCCACATCCTATCAGCCTCACAAGACCTTGTTGAATATACCTTTGATTTGAGTGATAGAATTTATTCTTCTAACTACTAAACTATTTTAGAGAAGTAGAAATTATTGAAGAAGGAAGAACAAAAAGAAGGAAGAAAGAAAAAATCCCATTTCTAAGACAATCATCATTAACAATTTGGTGCATTTAAATTTCCAGTCATTTTATCATGCATATTTTAATATGTGTGATCAGAGTGTATATAATTTTGAATACTCAGAAATGAATGAAAGAGCAAAATCTCTGTTGCTTCTTGAAATTTTTAGTGTGTGCCTTTAGGAATACCTCACACATAATTTTTCATCTGTTCACAATGGTTTCCTAAATTAATTTCAAAATAGTATTTGCTTATCGTCTTCACTTTGACTTGAACCAGAGCCCAGGTGTTACTTTTCTTCCTTGTGTTCCTTCGCAGAAGAGCCATCATCATTAAAATAGGGTGAGCTGATGTGTTCCCTTGTGACAGCTACTCCACATTGCCCAAACCTGTTGAAGAATTATCATTGCAATCGTTCCTGGAATATCATCGTGCCCTTGAGATTTCACAGTCAATATTAATATGGGAGAAATAAATGACTCATGCACTGCCTAACCTGAAGCTAATTCATTTCATAAAGCATAGGGGTGATTCCAAGCAGAAGATGGAAATGTCCTGCCTTCTATGAGACTCTATTATTGAATATTTCACTGTAAATTTAAGTGTCAAAATTTTTATCTTAAGTGGAGATGATATTCCACAAACCTGTCGATAGGTAGTGGACTTTCTCCCTGCATTTGACACTGAAGTCTGTCCTGTTCATATTCAGATACAAGTTGCAGCAGCCAGGGGTCAATGTCCTCAGTAGACTTTGCTCCCTTCCTCCCAAATTTTCCTGTCTCCCCAGGTTTTGCAACTGTTTTAGTCACTGATACTGGAAAAGATATTAATCTCTGTCTATCCTGCTCAAAATGTGGGAAAATATTTTCTCTTTGCTCATTGGCAATAAGATTAAAGTTTCTCAAAAGAGGAGATTAAAATAAGACACATACAGATTAGAAACAGGTACATTAGTGACATATGGACTGTTGCCCAAATGTATGTCTCCAGCTTGTTGCAACTTGAGCATGTTCAGCATGCCAAGAGAATTACATATTGATTATCCGTGACCTGTCTCCCACTTTTGTATTTGTGGGAGTATTTGAACCCATCTAGAGCTCTTTCATGACTCAGTGTGGTATGGCATCCCATAAACTCCTCTGGCCCCTCATTATGTTAATTCTGTTAACATAGGCTTGCCTTGGCTGTTCTCAAGTCTTTTGGGTGCTGGTCCTCTTCTTACCTGAAAAATCCATGTGCTATTATATAATTCAGGTATTTCTGAAGATGACATTTTCCAAGATGCCTCAGTGCCTATGGTTGCCCTGCCAAGAGCAAGAAGCGCCAATCTCCTATATGACAGACAGCCAGGAACATTTTCAAGGCACGTCTCCTGACTTTTAACCTTCACCTCATTCACTTTTCCCAAAAGAAGGTCAATGACAGTAGCTCTGGGGGAGTTCCATTTTCTCAGTTCTAGTTGGATTATATAACATGCCATCAACAAACCATCATTATAGAATCAGGAATTTTTTGTTTTCTGGGACATCAGTGACACAAAAATGAAAAAGGTCAGGCCACAGAAGAAGCTGTTTACCTTTCTCGTTTTATTGCCAGGTGTATGGTGGCTCTTAGCCATTACCACCGATCTTAGATCCTGTTGAACTCTTTTTTTAAACACTGAGGCCCCTGAAAAGTCCTGTCCTGGTTGTTGCACTGGTTATCCTGGTTGTTGCATGTGGGGAAAGCAAGTTCCCCACATGTTGTGTTACCTCTGGATTCTTCCAGGCGTAGTTGAATCTGGCAAGAAAATTCCAACATATGAGGTTATAGTGACAATAGGTGGAAACCCTTGTGTTAATCAGCATGGGAGATGCATGCAACAATGTGACAGACAGGAGACTTCTAGGAAGCAGCACTCAAATACCAAGCAGGTTGGCCATCAGCAAGAGGGAAGTCTGCAGCAGGGAGCAGAGCCCCAAGTGGAGAGGGATCAAAGATAAGACTGCAGGCTGTTAGGGAAGAAAATTTTAAACAAATGGTTTGAAGTTTATCTGAGGGTTAACATGCAAACCTCAAGGCAAAGAAGTGATGCAGAAAATTTGAGGTCCAGAATGAGTTTGCAAACTCAGGGGGCCCTTAAAAGTCAACAAATGTTCCATAATCAAAACTTTTGCATATTCCACGCCTAGAAAAGCGGAGTAATTCCAGGCTTACAGTAAAATGCAGGGCTTCTCACATTTCTATCTGAATTACTCACCTGGGGAGGCCTTATGAAAAGTACATATTCGGAAAATCTGAGATTGATTCTGACAATCCACTTTGCTAACAAGCTTCCTATGATATAGATGCTGCTAGCGTATAAACCATCCTCTTCTTATTTTTTGTTTTTGTTGCAAAATGTGTGTGTGTTAGATTGCAGAGAATTTGCAGATATAGTACAGTTAGTTCCCATATACCCTTCGCCCAGCTTAGTAACATCTTATATGATAATGTACTTTTGTCAAAACTAAGGAATGAACATTGCTATAAAACTAAGAAACATTGCTTTCATACCAGTAAATCAACTAGAGACTTCATTCATATTTGTCCAGTTGTTCCACTAATATCCTTTCCTATTCCAGGATCCAATTCAGGATCCCACATTGTATTTAGTCACTGAATCCTGATGGAAAACCTGAACAAAACCTCTTGCTTCACTTGCTTTTAGTTATTTTCAGAGACTGTCTGACTAAGCAAGTATGCTCCAAGCTTTGCTACAGATAACCAACCTCTGGTATGTTGACCACAATGCTAATGGTTGCTTAAGTTGTTTTTCAAGAACTTGGAGGTGGCTCAAAGTGGTTGAAATCACCAGCCTTTGACCTGGGCCTATACTAGTGCCCAGGGGTGCCCATTTGACATCAGAAGGCCAAAAGTTCTACCCTCAGAGCACATGAGTTGCTGCCATTTAATGAACATGCATCCTATGAACAGCCATGAAGTTAGATTACACATGCTCAGACTATCAATCGCTTCATTTTTTTCTTACTTCCATTGCCCTTTCCCCATACCTCAGACCACCCTGCTTCTTTACCCCATAAATACCCCTAAGTCCTATCCCTGGGGAGGCAGATTTGTGACTTAGGGTTTCCTCTTCCTCACATTTGACTGTCTTGTGAATAAACTCTTACAGAACTCCTCATTTCAGTGATTGGCATACTGTGAGGAGGGCAAAAGGGGCCTCCTTTTGTAACATCCCCATATTTCTTCAGTTTATTGTAATCTATGACAGTTGCTCAGACTTTCTTTGTAATCCAGAATCTTGATATTTTGAAGAGTATTTTGTTGAATGCCCCTCATTTTTGTCTTTATGTATCTGATATTATAACATCATCAGGTTTGAGTTACGGGTGTTTAGGAAGAAGACCAGAGAGGGGAAGTGCTTCTCACTGCATCATATCAGGGTGCATGATGGCCTGACTGAAGACTGGTGACATTAAACTTGATTACTTGGTTAAGGTGATATCTGGCAGGTTTCTATCATGACTGTTTTTCCCCTTCCATATTCTGTTCTTTGGAAATGTGTCAAGTGTGGTGGATGGTTCTCAAACACGAGCATATATCAGAATCACCTGGAGAACTTGTCCAAACACACATTTCTAGACCCCATTCCTAGAGTTTATGGTTCAGCAAGCCTGGGGTGGGCCCAGCCCAAGGATTTTCATTTCTAACAGGTTCTCAAATGATGGTAACATTGATCACACTTTGAGAGCCACTGGTCTAGGAAATTTGTCCTTAATTGCTGGACCTTAAATTTGAGTCAGAATGACTCCTGAGAAATTTTAAAAATACATATCTGGACCAGTCCCTGACAATTCTGATTACAAAAACTTAGCATGGTTCACAGGAATTTACTTTCTTTCCTACAAATTTTTGCAGTGCTGGGGTTGAACCTTGGGCCTCACACATGCTAGGCAAGTACTTTATCACTGAGTTACATACTAGCCCTTTTTACAAATTTTATTTTGAGACATGGTCTCATTAAGTTGCCCAGGCTGGTCTCAAACTTGTGATCCTCCTGCCTCAGCCTCAAGAGTAGCTGGGATTACAGGAATGAGGGCCATCACACCCGCAGGAGTTGGGGCATTTTTGTTAATGCAAACACGATTGAGAACCTCTAGGGTTAATGCTGCTCTTCAATAATCTAATGAAAGTGTAATTGGCCCAGAGCCTGGGGAAATGCTCAGGCATCAGGCAGGGCCCCCACAGCTCCAGATGTAGGAAGCAAGGGCAGGAGAGCATGGGAACCCGGCGGGTCTGGATCAGAGGCTTTCAGGCCTCCAGGCTCTGACCATGAAGTCTGTATTCATCCCTCCAGGAAGTCTCTCTATTATTTTGATTTGTCTGTATCACATGATTTCTTAGAAACAGACAGCACTGGCCAGCCAGCACCCAACTCTGACACCAGCCTGCAAGGAGCCATCTGCGGAAACTCTGAAACAGAAGAAAGAACAACATAGTACTGTTTACTAGCAGATTTATTTTATTGCATAAATCAAGTCTTTCAGTGTCCCCTCAAAGAAAGTTGCATGATTCCAAAGATTACAAAAGAGAACTGGTGGAAAGTGACAGCAGTGGAGGGGAGAATGAAAAATCTAGATCTAAGAAGATGTTTTCCTCATATGAATTTAAAAAATAAATTTTTAGTAATTTACATCATAAAGTTTACTATTATTATTCAGTTTTAATTCTATTTTCATAATTACTTACTGTTATTTATAAAAGTTACCTCTATTTTTGGTGAAATGATGACCAATGTTATTACTCTTAACTGGAAAAAAAAAAATCCTGTTGAAATAAAGACAATTCCAAAAGAGTTTCATCGATATTTTGGATAATTAAATAAACTTTTCATTTAAAAAATAAAGAGATATAAGAGTTTTAAGAATGAATATCTTCCTGTGTTATTTTTCTAGGACCACCAACAACAAAGTGGTACAAGTTTTGTGACTTAGAACAGAAAGGGCTAGGGGTTAGGGTGGCTCAGAAGTAAAACCTATGCATAGTGTAACAAGGCCCAGGTTTGATCTCTAGCACTAGGGGAAAGAAGAAAACCCAGAAATGGATTTTCTCACAGTTTTGAAGGCTAGAGGTACAAAATTAGATAGGCTACCTGAGACTGAGGAAGAGAATCCACTCCTTGTCTCCCCTTCCCTGCTGGTGGCGGCCTGGCAGTTCCTGTGTGTTCCTTGGCTGGTGGCTGTCTCCAGTTTCTGTGTCCGTTTTCATGTGACCTTTTCCTTTGTTTCTGGGTGTTTCAAATATTTCTCTTATAAGGACATATGTTATTGGGTTTAAGGTGTGCCTAAATCCAATAGGATCTAAATTGAGATACTACCTCTGCAAAGACCCTGTTTTTAAAACAAGGTCACTATTTTTTCCATATTATTCTATCATATCAATTATTTTATTTTACTTTTTTAAATTTTTTTTTATTTACTTATTGATTCATTGAACACAAATGGAGTACAGCTATTGTTTCACTGGTTGTACACAAAGTAGAGTCACACCATCTGTGCGTTCATGCATGTACACAGGGCAATGCTATCTGTCACACTTTCTGTTATTGTTTTTACCCCCCACCCTGCCCCC
>JAJEJO010001134.1:410063-549595 GCA_020662805.1 Glaucomys volans | reverse complement strand
GAAAAGAATATATCCCAAGATGACTTGTCCTAGATATTTGCAAATTCTCTTTGACAAGGTCCAGCACTTCAATTGATTCACTGGTGAGCTAATCTAGGTGAAGTATTAAAATTCCATGAAGCTGAAATTTACTATTATCCTTTCAAAAATTTGCGATGTCATATCGAAACTCCAAAAGGAATGCAGAAGAATATAGTTCTTAAACTAGAGAATAAAATTGCAGAATATCGCAGTAAATTAACTTTAGGGATACTCTAAGAGTGAGAGTACTACGCCCTTGGGGGATTTTAGAGACATTCAGTTATGCATTTGGCCTCATAAAACCCTGGGGCTGTGATGATTACATGATAGAAACACCCTGTGTTAAGCATTACCAAGTGCACAGCCCAGATGAGTTTCTTAGGAATGGGGGTGGGGGTGGGCAAAAACAAGTGTAAAGTTCCCTTTTGCTGGGGTTTGCATGTAAACTTTCATGTTTTCTGTTTGATTTCCCAATAGTAAATGAGCTGTGCTACTTCCTGGAAAATACTAATAATGCCAGGTTAATAGATGGGTATATTTAAAAGTAAAATCTGATTTTCATTTAGAGTTCTCTGATTGTGTACTAGATAGTGAGCTACTTTCAATATTCAGAAGTTTATTGTGTAATTAGATAATGTTTAAGTCTCCTACTAAGGAAAAATAAATTTATGTATTCATGATCTTCCATAAATAATCTTACTGACTAAAATATGGCTGGAAAATAAGAGGTGCTCACTACAAGTTCATCCAGTCATTCATTGTAATGAATGAACGGGGCCTACAGTGTGTGTTGCTCCAAGTGAGGTGCCAGGAATACAGGCTAGTCTCTGCCCTTATAGAATTGACAATCTATTGAAAATAATGTCTAATTTACATACAGAGCAACCCAAGTCTAGCCAAATTGAAAGGTCAAAGGCAGTGAGGTGTGATTTGCCTTTGTTTCTGAAATGAGTTTTCTTGTAATGATGACAGTCTTTGGCTAATAAAAGATTTGAGCATTCTACCCTGACCTGCTCAAAATTTTCTGGAAAGTTCAAGGCTGGAAAGGTAAGGACAGAAGTGGAAAAAGTCCTGTAGCTGTTGCTTCCCTTCTAGAGACAAAATCTGAACCTGGAGGGACAGGCAGGGTTGAGTGATAAAGAACAAAAAGACTACAGCCTGACGCACTCCATCGTACATTAGGACTGGCATCCTCTAAGGCTTTGGACAAGTTCCTTGATTTCTCCAGGCCTCATCTGTAAAATTAAACAGCACCACCCACAGCACAAAGTGAGTAGGATGCAGGAAAAGATGAGCAGGACCTTTGAAAGAGCAAGAGAATCCACAGAGATGGGTGAAGGTGGGGTCAGGGATGGACTTACTTCGAAGCAGGACCCTGCCGAAGAGGCTGTGATCCCTGTCCAGGGTGTTGCAGTTCCAGCGGTGCTGGCGGAACTGGTGCTGGCACTCTGCTGTCCACTCGGCCACACCCAGGCCGATGGCACGCATCACATCTGGGTGTCGGTGGCACAGTTGCCTCTGGCGGCTCACCAGGCCTGGCACATTGTCACACATCACCCTGGAGGAGCCACCTGTAGCTCTCATGTACCTGTGGGGGACCAACAGAGAAGTGAGAGCAATGTGAATAGTCAGGTGAGGCTCAGTGTTCCCCAGGAGATCAGATTTTAAATATGAATTCCTTATCCTTTTGGTAATATTAAAAAGCAAGGACTATTAACTTTTCATCAGTAGGAAAGCAGGCAAGAGAAGTATGTGAGTGATGTGGAAGCTGCCCCCAAATGGAGTGGTCTCTTGGACAGGAAGCAGGGGCCATCAAATGATGCTTGGGGAAAGGTCATAGAGGCAAGGTCTGCAGTTGGGAAGCTGAAGTGGGGGTGAGGGAGAGGAGGTGTGTCTCAGGAAAAACACATCAGAACTCCTTCCAAGAAGACTCTACTCTCAGTGACAGTACTCTCTACTCTCAGGCTCTACTCTCAGGTGTGTCTGGACTTAGCCCTGGGAGAAGCCAATCTTTAAAACCTCCTTGCTTCCATTCATTTGACCTAATGTCATATAAACCATCCATATCTGTCTAATCAACACCTGCTGGGGTCTATGTCACACTCTGCTCATACACATGCCACTCTTTCCTTACTAAAAAAACTCTTTAAATATTTCCATTTTCTAGTTCTCTTTGGCTTGCATAGAAAACCTTTGGACAAAAGTTCTTTCTATTGTTATTAAGGACACTAAATGTTTGGAAGAAGCAAACAGTGTTATAGCTCCATAAAGTACTTTTTGAAAAGAAACTTTAACAAAAAAATTACATCATCATCCCTACCCAGATGTTCTCTATTAGTTGCGAAATGTTTAGAAAGGTACCTTTTATATAAACCCAAGCTGCCATAGGTGTCTTTTGAAGCGATCAAACAAGGAGAATGTCTTTTTCTTGTATTTTCATTATTTTATATGATCATAAAATCGTTACAGCTGTGACTTCCAAAAAATATATTTAAGTGACAGCTGAGAGACAATGTGACAAAATGCCTGAGCAATAAATAATGTTTATACACCCATGGAAACAGAAATGGTCATTTTATTGAAAAATGGTCAGTCTGATAAATCAATCTTTGATCCTATGTCAGCAATGTCAAGGCTAAACGTCTCAGTGCTCAGAATGAGCTTAAAAAGGAATTGAACCTCTCTTCCCATCAGCACTTCTCCTTGCTCCTTTGAAGAGCTCCAGGGTCTTCCTAAAAAGTTCCCTTCTTTAGTCTTTCATTTGGCTGACATTCCTCATTGTTGCCAAAGTCTAGAAAATAGCCCGTGATAACAAATCTTTCTGAATTGCTCTTTTACGTTTGTTCTGAAACTTTTCAGGTGTAGGGAAGTTACAGAGCTCTCAATTCCATTTCTTTCCAAGATCAGCAAGTGCAAAGATAGGGAAGTCTGGATGGACGGAGAATCTATCTTTAATATTTTTAAGGATGCTAAGGGTTGTTACCAGTCAACATTCCATCATTATGCAAAATAAATAAATCACGGATCAGCATATCAACTGTTCAACAAAGGACAACAGCAATGTTACTCTCCCCGGTGACAGTTGAACAGCATAACACCTTAGACACCTTAGGGTTAGTAGTTTGCATCAAGGTGATAGTCCCTACCTGGAGGCAGCAACATGTTCTTCTGCCTCGCTGGGGTGAAGCATCAGGAATGTGGAAGGACGGGAAATAACACAAAAATCACACGCTTTGGGCTCTACAACCCCTGACTGCCTGAACTGATTTATCTTGAGGCAGTTTTTTGAGGACGCAGTATGGTGGGGAGGTTGTAGTTTTCAAGATGAAGTACACACACACACACACACACACACACACACACGCCTGTGCTAGAGCCAGAGACCCAGCTAAGATAAGAACTTGGCCAATTTTTGTCGCTCAGCTGTATCCAAATAACCAAACATCAGGGATCTCATTTGAGGGGGCAAGTGATTTTCTGGAGTTGTCAAAGCCAAAATGGGTTTCTAGAAAAGCGAAGGAGTCAGCAATAAGAGGGCAGCAATGGGGGTTCAGGCCGAATCCACAATTGCCACGGCTGCAGGGAAGCATCGACCAGAGGGTCTATGCGACCAGTGCGGTCCCCACTTCCATCTCCAAAAATCCACTCCATGTCCCTATGTATGCATAGACTTACCACCATGAAGAGCTGACCTCAGGGGTGAGCCAGGTCAAGAGCAGAGGGAGCCAGAGCCAAATTCCACCGAGACGGGCGTTCATATTAATCCCCTTGAGTCCGCATCAGGTCAGACTCCGTGTGCGGGCGCCATGCGTGCCCCAGCAGAAGCGCTCAGCGCCGGGAGCGCCTCGTCACGGCTGCCGGCGCCTCGCCGCGCCCCCGCCCCCTGCTCGCTCGCGTCTGCTGCGAGTGGCGAGACTCCCTGATAAAGTTTCAAAAGACGAGCCCAGGGAGCGATAAAGGGCAGCCCGGGCCGCCTCGCCCACAGCCCAATTCCCCAGGCACAGCGAGCACAGGCAGTGCGAGAGCTCTGCGCGCTCCTGTCCGTTCTCCCCGCGGAGCGCAGCCCAGAGAGGGGGCGCTGCGCCAGGCGGGGCGGGGGGCACCAGGCTTTGTACAGGGGTGGATGAAATGATGGCAAGAGATGTCTGGGAGTGAGGCGAGGCAGGGGAGGAGGAACACCTCTGCGTGGCTGATAGCTCCGCGGAGGCAAGCACCTTTAGGGAAGCTCCCTACCGAAGAGCATCAGTGGGCTCCAGCCACAGAAATGTGCTTTCCAGATAGGCAAGGCTACCCTCAGGCAAACAAGTCCCCGATGAGGGGGAGATAAAGGAGATTACTGCCTACAGGATTTAAGAACCTAGAGATGATTTTCAACTGATTGCTTCTCTTTTCTCCTTGACATTGGGAGGAAGAGAGCACTTGCAGATTTGGAGTTGCCTTGTCTATGCGGGGCAAGATTGGGGAGGGAGGGGCTGAGCCTCTGGGAAATGAAGACCTACAGTCTGGATTTCTTGGTGTTGGGAGCTGGCAGGGAGAGGAACCGGGAGGGTTCCTGACCTTCGGGACCTCACCCAGCAGTTTTGGCCAAAGTGCTGGGGAAGGTGCGGTTTTTACGCACATCCAGCTCCTCCCAGGCGCTGCAAGCGCAAAAGATCACGTAGGGAGGACCCAAGGCAGCCAAGCATTCACCAGGGGTCTATGCCTCAGGTTGGGTTGCACCTCCCGCTGCCCAGGTGCTCAGCCCAGGTGCCTTGCGGAGGTAAAAGCACCCTTGATCCTGGTTCCTGAGTCCGGTAGAGGCCAGAGGGGGGCTTGGCCCATGGGTGGAGCATCTTAAGCAGCATCTGGCTTGTAGCCCCGCCGTTTATCACCGGAAAGGAAGGAAGACCAGGAACTCGCAGCGGCCGTGAACTGTTCCATTGCTCTTTTCCTGGGGCGGGGGATCCACCACCCGCCTGGGGAGCGTGCCCTAGGGAATATGGAGCGTGTATGTGCGCCCATGAGGGCGGTGGTGCCTCATTGTTCGCGGGTTGGGGCGGGGGCGTCCGGATAGGAAGGACAGGGGTGGGCGGGCTCCCCCCACCCCGCCCACCTCTTGGGCCAGGGCGGCCAGAATGTCAGCTCTAGCCCTGAGCTAGCGGGGCGAGAGGCTGGAGGAGGCGAAGCCCAGAGATGCCAAAAACCTGAAAGATGCTGTCATCGCCACCCCCTTCCCCCACTCCGGTCCCAGGCAGGTCCGGCTCCTCCCAGGCTGACCCAGATACATCCCAGTTTGGGTCCGGAAAGGGAGGGGAGGGAAACAAGCACCGCGCCACCCACGACTGGGGAAGAGCAGGGCTCTGCGCCAGGGCCGTTCCATATCGCTGGGCTGCGACCCAGGGGAAGTTCTGCTCTGTTTGTGCTGGTCGCAAGGGCGGGGAGGTGGGCACGTTTCTGTTCAGTACGTGTGCACGCCGGTGGGGGAGGGGCATGATAGCACCAACCTGCAATACCTTAAGTACTTCTATGGCGACGCTCACGAGCCTCCTTTCTCGGTGAGGCAGAGGAATAAGCTAAAATTTACCTCCACTTGCCTTCGTCCCACGGTTTCTTGAAGTGAATCCGGGCACCAGGACGAAGAGAAGAGATGGTTGGTCCCTGGGGAACCATAAGTTGCCAAAGTTTTACTTCTAGCAGCGAATAAAGCAGGGGTGTGAATGTGTATGTTGGGAAAGGTAGGCAGCTATATGCTTCTCTCATGGAGGATGAGAATTTAAACTATTAGAAACCCCAGCTCAAAGTTCCACCCATCTCAGCACATCGTGTCCTTACAGCTCAGGGGTGTCAGAAATACATGGAGTGTTACCATCAGCTTAGAAGCCCTTCCTCTCCGCCCAGGGAATTATTGAGGGAGACCTGCCCTTCAGTTGATGGTGAGGCCAATGGAATGACCTAAACCTGAAACAGATCTCCTGGAAAAAGAATGGACCATTCTTAAAGCTAGTTAAATCTGCTCCAAAGAACTTCATCTTGGGGCAGGTTGTCCTGGGAACTACCACAGGTATTGCAGAGAAGAAATCATTTTGGGTGAAAGGCAAAAGGCTGAAAAAGTTCAGGAAAATCTAAATCCAGATGTGAAAAAGGTCCACCCAAACCCCTTCCTGACCTGTCTAGAGGCAGTCTGGACCAGATGACTGGTCTCTTCCAGATCTGTGATTCCATTTCCCTCCCTGCTCCTCCACCCCTATTCATTTATGAGCCATTACTTAGCCCCATACAACTTTTCCTACCCAGAAGTCTTTACTCCCTTCTCATCTGTACCTATTCTCTTTTGTATCCTTTGAAGATGGGGTGCTCACTAGGAGAGGTAGTTGGGAAATGCTCAGAAAAAAATAGGAGGAAAGAATGTTATAGCAAATCTCACCTCTTTTGCAATAAAGACTACCAACCTAAAGAAGAGTTAATAAATAATGAAGCAAATTGCATATGATTTCAAGCCTAGCTATAGCAGATGATGAGGTAAGAAAAGAGTTTAGAGTTCAGAGTTTCTTTGTGAATTTAATATATGATTTATTCTTCAATAAGAAATATCAGAATTGACTATAAGATTCACTTACAGTATACAGAACCCAATTCTTTTTTTGGAGATTCATGTTAGTTTGCTTGTAACTTCAGTATAGTGTTGTAGCCAAATGAGTCAGTCTATTTTCTTAGTTAGATCCATTGTTTGTCCAATCTCCCAGGGCAGAGAAAGAGAACTAATTTACTACCAAACCATCTCCACCCTTTAAAAATGGGGTTACTTCTTCAACCAAATAGTCACTTGTCTTTCATTCTGAACTAGTTTCTTCCTAAGGTAGTAGGAAGAAAGTACTGACTCTTGGTATAGCTACTCATTAACCAAAGGTAAAGTTCTAATATCAGCACATTTAAATTAATGTGCACTGAAGACTTGGTTTCCAGCACTGAGAGAGTAACAGGTATCTAATTTGTTCTACAGAAAAAGAACTGTAAAACTGGGCAAAACTATACGAGGCATATCTTTTCAGGCATTGGAGAGTAGGCAGCACATGGCTATGATCTTCAAGAGAAAGGGAACACATGAGGTGAGTTCCATAACCATTCCATCATGTCCTGGTTTTACTGAAGAGCACATTTATTTTTGGGGTGTAAAAATGTAGAACCCAAGCTGAGCAGTAGTCTCAGTTGAGGAGGGAGAAAAGAATTTGAGGCTGTTGAAATGACTGAAATTGGCAGAGTAGCATTTTTGCAAGTAGGTAGCTATGAAGAGTGGAGCCCCAAATACCTACATGGAGATTCAGCATGAGTCCTTGGGCAAGAAGTAGGCTTCATATCATGGCAAGACTTTGTAAGATTACTTGCTGCATGTCATACAGTGTTAAGAGACACTGAAGTGCCAGCTTAGCAGGGTAGAGAGACCTCATTGAGAACCTTACTGATTTGCGGGAGATGATAGAAAAGCCATGCCTTATTGTAAAAAGTGTGTCATAGGACAAAATTAAAAATCTTGTTTCTTCATAGCACATGCCCTAATAAAGAATAAGAACAATTGGACAGGACAGGGGTTTTTATAAGATCAAAACACTTATTAAAAGAAGACACTTTAGTGGGCCAGGCTTATAGCTCAGTAGTAAAGCACTTGCCTAGTATGAGTGAGGAGCGGGCCTTGATTCCCAGCACCAAAAACAAACAAACAAATGAACAAAAACATAATACAACTCTCTACCATGTATAATTGACAACAAAAAAATCAGTAGATATATGAAAAACTCAAAGAACGTAACCAATACTTAAGAGAAAGCAGTTAGTGAAAACTGGCTATGAGATGGTCCAGATGTAGGAAATGGAAAAAAAGTTTAGTTATTATGACATGTTCAAGTATTTACAGGAAAAATGGTCAGAGTGAACAAATAGGGAAAAATTTCAGTAGAGAAATGGAAGTCACAAGAAACAAGAAAATTCTAGAACCAAAAAGTATAATAATTTATAAAATCTGTACTTCTAACAGTATGGTACTTAATTTGAAGGACAGAGAGAAAACTTATTAATAATTAAATAACAAATCTCAGAAATCTGTGGTGTAATACCATTCAGTATGTATGTATGTATATATACATATATATATGGAATTCTATATTATATTCCAGGAAAAAGGGGAAAGAAAGTGGAGCAAATAATGGCCATTTCTAGATATAATGCCCCAAATTCATTTGACATGACACAATACAAATTTGTAGATTTAAGAAGGTCAGAAAACCCCAAGAAGAAACTATTGAAAGTACATCACACCTACACACTTTGTGATCAAACATTTAAAAAAATAGAGATGAGAAAATTATCTAAAGCAGGTAGAGGGAAAAGATGCATAAAATTCAAGGCAACAAGAATATGAATTATAGCTGGATTTTCATCAGCACAAGGGAAGTGAGAAGACAATGGCATGACTTTTTTAAATGATGAAAGAAAAAAGAAGTTCACAAAGAAATACACAATCAGTGAAAATGTCCTTTGAAAATGAGGTGTCATTGGTTTGTTGATTCTTCTTCCTCTTAACTCGGGAATTAGGACTGCACTTCATGAGTAGGGGCTTAAATGAAAGAGCAGACTGAACAAGATCTAAAACCAAGCCTAGAAAAGATCAAGATAAACCATGGGGATTTTATTTGCAATCCAAATAAAAATGCTACTTAGGGATCATAACATCATTCAGGGGCTTCTCAAACTTCGATCAATTATATCCAGCATCAAATTGAACAAACCAATCAACCCAAAACAAGACTCAGGGAAAAAAAAAACCCAGGCAAAAAAAAATAGACCTATAAGTAATTTAAAGTTCTGGTTTTCTGAACGACATCAAAATAACTAAAATTGAAATTCAAAAATTAACAAAAAGAACAGATAATTTTAACAAAGTGTTGGAATCCATACAGAAGACTAACATAAATATTTGGAAGAGGGGAGAGGGAGGAAAGCAATGACAGAAATTACAAATTAGATGGGTTGAGGAGTTACCCACCTATAATCAGCATCCAGAAGAGATGTCAATATTAAGTATCCAGATTAATGCACAGAGAGAATTTAAAGGATTGAAAATACAGAAAATATGATTAACGTGATAGAACAAAAGGTCTGACATAATGGGAAATCTAGAAGAAGAGAAGAGAAAAAACAGAACTAAGTAAATATTATGGGGAAGGGACACTGCCAGTCTTGACTTCTATATTAATCATAAAGATCCTCCCCAAATGAAGACAAACAAAAGGTTTCAAACAAAAAGGTGAGAAACAAAAGGTGAGAAAACCTATTATTAGCAGAGAATGAGTAAGTAGGCTGAAGGAAAATGATTCCAGATGGAATTATGGAATTGCAAGAAGAAATGAAGAACACCAGGAAAGGTAAATTTGTAGAAAAACACAATACTGATGACCACAACAATGATTTTAATATCTTTTGAAGTTCAAAACATATAAAAGAAAACTATATCATGAGCACAAAAAGCAGCAGGAGTTTCCAATTCCAGGTGAAATGGAGTGTCTCTCTCATTGAATATAACCATATGACTTGGACAGAATGCTTGAAGACACTCTTTCAGGACTCTGAAAAGTCAGTGGTAACAGGTGAATTGGGAAGACTAAAATTCCAAGTTTGTTTTGCCTCTGGGATGCTCTAGCCTGGATACTACATAGTCAAAACTTTCAAGTGGAAAACTGGCATAGACAGACAGACCTATAGAAGAGGTATCCAGAGAAGTCCTCCAGTTTTGATTTAAGGATTTGGAGAGGGTTTTCTAACAGAGAGTGAGTGGGAGAAATCCTCTGCATTTCTGTCCTCAATTCTTTTACATTGCAACCTTCATGGGCAGACCTGTGTTGATGTTAACAGCAGTGACAGTGTCAACAGTGGGGATCTATAGGTGCCTAACATTCTGAGAGATGGGAAAATCTCCAGGGGAACTGTGATTGTAGGAAGGTAGGACATATTCCATGGCTTTTTTTTTCTTTAAATATGTGTCCAGTCATGGGTATAGTCACAGGAGGAGCGAGATAATGAAAGTCAAAATTTCTGGCTGGAGCATTTGAGAACCAGAAGTGAAGGAGGAGTCCTTGAGAACCAGAAAAGTATCTAGGAAGTCATGGAGAATTAGAACCTTTAGCAATCCCACAAAGTTATATATGAACTCCTGTGCCTGCTGTCTAAGATGTATGTATGTGGATATGCCTGAAGATCATACGAAAGACTTTGAGAATGGAACTATAGGATAGACTACCACCCAGGTCCTGGAGAAGCCATTAGGTTTTATGCACATCAGAAAGACATGATATCACTGCAAAGGCTTTTAAAACTGAACTAGAACCAGAACATACAGAGGCTGGTGGGAATTTGCAACCTTTACCCAACTGGGTTGTTGGTATGCTAAAACAAAACTATCAGCATTCTCCACAGATAAGATTTAAACATGACCTAGAGCTTCTTCACATTCTTTTCCAAATGTCCAGGATACAATAAAAATTACTTGGCATGTGTGTGCGCGTGCACACACACACACACACACACAAATAGGAATACACAACTCAAATAAGATAACCAAGAGACACTATTGCCTAGATAACAGATGTTGAAATTTTCAAAGACTTTATAGCAGATTCTAAAACTTTCCAGGAAGTAAGGATGAATACTCTTGAAAGAAACAATAGAAAGTCTCAGCGAAGACATATAAGATGGAAAGAGGAAACACACAAATTTTAGAATTGAAAAATATACTAACTGAAGCACTTATTTCACTGGATAGGGTTAATTGAGAGGAGAGAGGAAATAATTAAATTTAAAGACAAGTAAATAGAAACTAACTTAACCGAGAGTTAAAAGAATGAAAAAGAAACGACTTCAGGGATCTCTGGAATAATACCACAAGATAAAACAATTAGTCATCTGAATCTTAGGAAAAGAGGAGAATTAGTCTACTCAGTAAGAAAATAATGTCAGAAATAATGCTCAAAGCCTTCCTAAATTTGGTCAAAGGCAAAAACTACAGATTCAAAAGTTTAGAAAAGCTGGCATGGTGGTACATATCTGTACTGGGGAAAGCTGCAGTAGTATGATTGCAAATTTGAGGCCAGCTTGGGCAACTCAGCAAGACCCTGTCTCAAAGTAAAAACTGAAAAGAGCTGGATATATAATTCAGTGATACAGTGCTACTGGGTTCAATCCACAGTACTGCGGAAGAGGGAGCTCATAAACCCTAAACAGAACAAACCCAAAGAAATCAATGCCAAGACTCATAATAAAATTACCAAAAACTAAAGGCAAAGATTACATCTCATAAACAGAAAAACACAAATAATGCAATACTTATGAAGAACAAAGGGGAAAGCTGATTTGAATGAGTTCAGATTTCTCAAATTATGAAGGTGGAAGAAAGTGGAAGGAAATTTTTTAAAACACTGAAAGGAAAGAACCATGAGCCCCAAATTTTATATTCAGTAAAAATATCCTTCATAAATGAAAATGAAAGACATTCTCAAATAAAGGAAAACAAGAGAAATCATTGTTAGCAATCCTGTTCTAAAATAATTGCTAACAGGTATCTTCAGAAAGAAGGGAAAGGATACAAAAAGGAGACCTGAAGAATCTGGGTAAAGGAATGGCAAGAGAAATGATAGGTATAAATGATGGTTAATATAATAGTATTATTTGAGTCTTCTCCAGTTTCTTAAACTGAATTGATGGTTGGAGAAAAAAATTGCAACATCCTTGGATAGTGTCTTCATTGCATGTTGAAACAATACATGAGAAATACAATATAAAGAAGAAGAAAAAAGGGACTTGCATGGTAATAACCTTCTACATTCCACTTGACATGGTAAAATGTTGATTCTAAGTACACTATCAAAATTATGCAAGCATAATATAATTCCTACAATAATCACTTTAAAACTATGAAAAGACATCTGAAAACAATAGATAAAAATTAAACAAAAATATTCAAATCCAAAGGAGGGCAAGAAAGGTGAAATGGATGAAAAACCAAGAGAATGAATAGTGATCAAATAATAAAATGGTAGATTTGAATCCCAAAATAATAATTTTCTAAAACATATATAGTCCAAACATAGTAATTTAAAAAGAGATTATCTGAATGGATAAAAAACACAAGACTCAGCTAGATATTGCCTATAAGAAATTAAACTGCAATAATATAGGTTGGTATAAAGGAGAAGGACAGAAAAAGATACATGATACAAACACTAATTAAAAGATTGCTGAAAATGATATATTTATGCAGGATAATGAGGGACATAATGACAAAAAAGTCAATTCACTAAGAAGACATAGTAATAAATGTGTACACATCAAGCAATAGACCTTCAAAATATATGAAGCAAAAAGTGACCAAACTAAAAGAAAAAAAAATGAACAATTATAACTGGAGTGTTAACACTTTTCTCTCAGTAATTGTTAGACCAAGTGGACAGAAAAATGATCAAGTTTCCAAAGAATTCAACAATATCATCAACCAAATGAATTTAAGATTTCCTAAATGTGATTCCCAAAGCACAAAAAATAATAGCAGGAATCAATAATTGGGATATATTTGAACTAAAAAGCTTTTTCTCAGCAAAGGAAACAGTCAGCAATGTAAAGAGAGAGCCTACAGAGTGGGAGAAAATCTTTGCCACACACACTTCAGATAGAGCACTCATTTCCAGAATCTATAAAGAACTCAAAAAACTTTATCCCAAGAATAAAAATAACCCAATCAATAAATGGGCTAAGGAAATGGGCAGACACTTTACAGAAGAAGACCTACAAGCAATCAACAGATATATGAAAAAATGTTCAACATCCCTAGTAATAAGAGAAATGCAAATCAAAACCACCTTGAGATTCCATCACACTCAATTAGAATGTCTATTATCAAGAATACAAGCAACAATAGGTGTTGGCGAGGATGTGGGGAAAAAGGTACACTCATACATTGCTGGTGGGGTTGCAAATTAGTGCAGCCACTCTGGAAAGCAGTGTGGAGATTCCTTAGAAAACTTGGAATGGATCCACCATTTGACATAGCTATCCCACTCCTTGGCCTATACCCAAAGGACTTAAAATCAGATTACTACAGTGATGCAGTCACATCAATGTTCATAGCTGCTCAATTCACAATAGCTAGATTGTGGGACCAACCTAGATGCCCTTCAATAGATGAATAGATAAAGAAACTGTGATAATATACACAATGGAATATTATTCAGCCATAAAGAAGAATAAAATTATGGCATTTGCAGGTAAATGGATGGAGTTGGAGATAATCATGCTGAGTGAGATTAGCCAATCCCAAAAAAACCAAAGGCCGAATGATTTCTCTGATAAGTGTATGATGATACATAATGCAGGGTGGGAGGGAGGTAAGAATGGAGGAAGGATGGATTACATAGGGAAAAACAGGTGGTGAGATCGGGGAGGCGGGTAAGAATAATAACAGAATGAGACAAATATCATTACCCTATGTACATGTATGATTACACAAATGGTGTGACTCTACTTCATGTACAACCAGAGAAAGAAAAGCTGTACCCATGGATCAAGGACCTAGAAATTAGACCAGAGACTCTGCACCTAATAGAAGACAAAATAGGTCCAAATCTTCATCATGTTGGCCTACGACCACATTTCCTTAACATGACTCCCAAAGCACAAGAAATAAAAGCTGGAATCAATGATTGGGATAGAGTCAAACGAAAAAGCTTTTTCTCAGCAAACGAAACAATCAGCAATGTGAAGAGAGAGCCTTCAGAGTGGGAGAAAATCTTTGCCACACACACTTCAGATAGAGCACTAATCTCCAGAATCTACCAAGTGCTCAAAAATCTTTACACCAAGAACACTAATAACCCAATCAATAAATGGGCCAAGGAAATTAACAGACACTTTACAGAGGAAGATCTACAAGCAATCAACAGATTTATGAAAAAATGTTCAACATCACTCGTTATAAGAGAAATGCAAATCAAAACCACCTTAAGATTTCATTTTACCCCAATTAGAATGTCTTTTATTAAGAACACAGGCAACAACAGGTGTTGGCGAGGATGTGGGGAAAAGGGTACACTCATACATTGCTGGTGGGAGTGCAAGTTGGTGCAGCCACTCTGGAAAGCAGTGTGGAGATTCCTTAGAAAACTTGGAATGGATCCACCATTTGACATAGCTATCCCACTCCTTGGCCTATACCCAAAGGACTTAAAATCAGATTGCTACAGTGATGCAACCACATCAATGTTCATACCTCCTCAATTCACAATAGCTAGATTATGGAATCAACCTAGATGCCCTTCAGTAGATGAATGGATAAAGAAACTGTGGTATATATACACAAAGGAATATTACTCAGCCATAAAGAAGAATAAAATTATGGCATTTGTAGGTAAATGGATGATGTTGGAGACTGTTATGCTACGTGAGATCAGCCAATCCCAAAAATCCAAAGGCCAGATGGTCTCACTGATAAATGAATGATGATGCATAATGCGGGGGGGGGGAAGGGTGGCAAGAAGGGAGAAGGATAGATAGCATAGAAGGAAGGGAGGGGTGGGGTCGGGGTGGGGGGGTAAAAATAATAACAGAAATTGTGACAGATACCATTGCCCTGTGTACATGCATGAACGCACAGATGGTGTGACTCTACTTTGTGTACAACCAGTGAAACAATAGCTGTACTCCATTTGTGTTCAATGAATCAATAAGTAAATTAAAAAAAAAAAGAAAAGCTGTAACCATTTGTATACAATGAATCAAAATAAAAAAAAAATAAAGACAGCATGCTACTACCATAAAAAAATTCACTCCACAACAGTAGACTGCACATTCTTTTTAAATGTACCTGAAATATTCATGAAGCTGGATCATATGTTGGGTAATTAAATAAACCTTAACAAATTAAAAGAATCAAAAGCCAAAGTATGCTACTTGGTTATAAAGGAATTAAATGAGAAATCAATGAGAACAAGGACAAGAAAAATCTTCAAACCCTTAGAAATTAAACACTGTGTATGTGTGTGTGTGTGTGGGGGGGGGTACTAGGGATTGAACCCAGGGCCTCATGCATGCCAGGTAGGTGGTCTACCACTGAACCACATCCCCAGCCCTAACAATGCGCTTTTGATGGTCTACGAATAAAAGAATCCTCAAGGAATGTTAGAATATATTTGAACTGAAGAAAAAGTATCATTGTGAATCCATAAAATAGATTCTCATAGGTCAAGAATATATGTTATAATCTCCTCGGTAACCAATAAAAAGTAAAATATATTAATTGTTCCAGTTATCTATTGCTGTATAACAAACCACCCAAAACCTGGTGCTTTAAAGAATAACTTATTATTATCTTTCATAGTTTTTGGGTTGCCTCGACAGCTTGGTGGTTCATGTATGGAATCCTTCATATCTTTGTAGTGGTTATAGTTAGGATTGGATTCATCTGAGAGTTGAATCTGAGGGCCCATATGGTTTTTATAGTCTCATGTCTGGCAGCTCTGTGATCCTCTACATCACCTGGGCTTCTTATAGGCTTATTTGAACTCCTAGATAAAGGAAGTAAAAATTGCCAAGTTAGTTTAAAACTACATTTGGACCTCATCAAAGCAGTCACAGGACCTATCCAGATTTGAGAGGGTAAGAAATAGACTCTGCATTTCCATAGGAGTAACAAGGTAACACCAAAGAAGATCATGTTACAGTAGGAGATACTATTGTTGTCATCTCTGGAAGACAGAATCTTCCAGGCTTCTCTTTGAACACAGCAATTCACATTCTTTCCATATGCAAAATAAACTTACTCTCCCTCTCTTCCAAGTTCATCAAAGTCCTAGTCCAACATAAAGTTTGAAGTCCAGGACCTTGCCATCAAATAAATTCAAAGTTGAGATAAAGTTCCTCAGGTATTGATTCTAAAATGTATATGAAATTGCAATAGGCTTAGAACAAACATGGAAGTTTTGAAGATATACCAAGGTGGAAGATTTACACTAGGAGATGTCAAGCTTACCTACTATAAAGCTATAATAACTGGGACAGGATGGTATAGTGCAAGAATAGTCAAATGGATAAAAGAAACCTAATAGTGGAATTTAAAAAAAAAAAACATGTAAATAGGGCCAACTTGATTTTCAGCAAAATACATGGCAATTTAATCTTGAAGAAAGTTTCTTTTGATATCTGGGCATAGAGAAAGTAGATATCTGAGATCAGGTGCATTCAGGGTGGTGTGGCCACAGACGGCTGCAGCTGAGAAACTAGATAGAATGAAATACATGAATATTGAGCCCTACCTCTCCTAACTAAAAAAATAATTTGACATGGATTATAAACCTAGATTTGAAAGCTGAAACAATCAAGCTTCAAGAATAAAATACAGGACAACACCCTAGTGACCTTTTATATAAGCAAAGGTTTCTTAAATAAAACTTAAAAACCATTGTGAAGGAAAAGAGAAATATATTAAACATAATTAAAATTAAGAAATTTTTTTCATACCATTAAGAAAGTGAAACAGCAAGATAGATTGAGAACATATCTGCAATACTATAATCAATACAATAATTTATACTGAATATTTAAAGAACTATCAGTTAAAAAAAAGCTAGGCACACTATAAAACGTAGAAGAAACTTGAATAGGCAATTCATAAAAAAGAATATTCAAATGATATACCGATAAGTATCTGATTAGGTGCTCAAGGTGAAGTGCAACAAAAGAATGATAAGGGTTAACATTTCCTTGTTTTCAATTCTAAGGGAAATATAGAGAAACTGCTTCCCTTTAGAGTTTCTGTTTGTATTAAAAGTTTAAGGGCCGATCACTACAAAGAATTTAAAAGGATGTAAATTTATAGTTCAATAAGGAAAAGGAAGGGGGAGGACAAAAAAAAACTCAAAAGTTCAGACAAAAGAAGGTAGAAAAGGAGAGTGGGCTGGTGGGGAGTTCAAAGTCAGCTTCAGCAACTAAATGAGGCACTTAGCAACTCAGCAAGACACTGTCTATAAAATAAAGTACAAAAAAGTGCTGGGGATGTTGTTCAGTGGTTAAGTACCCTTGGGGGTTCAATCCCTGATACTGAAAAAAAAAAAAAAAAAAAAAAAAAGGAAGGTAGAAAAACAGAAAAGCTTAAAAAAAAAACTAACAGTATGGTAGAAATAGATAATAGGCCAATAATCACAATAAGTGTAAACAAGCTAAACTTCCTGTCTCTGTTTAAAGACAGAGGCTGGTAGATAGGTTTCCTTCTAAAACCACTTATATAACGTTTAAGGAAATGTCAGAACTTGATATAGAAAGAACTAAAGTATAATAGAATGAGGCAAATGAGATTTTAAGACAAAATATTAAAAGAGATGAAAATCTTGATAACATGATAAAAATACAATTTGCCATGAGACAAATTTAAATAATTTTAAATTTCCAACAATATAATCTCAGATCTTCATAGCAAAAAATAACAAATACTAGATTATACTGACAAATGCATAATATTAGTGAGAGAAGTTAACCAATCCCTCTCAGTGATCAGTATGCAGTTGCTATATAACAGACCATACCAAAATTTAGATGCTTATAACTGCAATAATTAATTAGCTCATTATTTTGTGGGTCAGAAATTTAGACTTAGTCCAAATTTAGATTTGGTCCAAGTGGGAAGGTTTTCTGTTCATCTTTACTGGAACTAGTTCAGGTAATGAAAGATCAGCAAAACAGGAAGAGAATAAACCCTAAAGCCCAGACACTTTTTAAGCTTTTGTTGCAACATGTTTGCTAATGTCACATTGGCCAAAGAGCAAACAAACAAAAAACCATGTGGTCTACCTAGATATAAGAGGTAGATGAAAAGATTCCTTTTTTTTTTTTTTTTTTAATGTACCTGCTATTTTATTGCAAGGGCATGGATGCAGGGTGTGTGGGGCAGGCAGATTTTGTGGGCATTTTTTACATTCTACTTATTGATAGAGCATGAAAACAAAAAAATAATTAGTAAGACCATAGGCATATTTGAATAACAAGCAATTATATATGATTAATGGATATAAAAATTATATTCAACAATTTAAAAATATATTATTTGTTAAAGTGAGCTGATACAATTTACAAAAAGTTGATTATATACAAAGCTACAAAACTTTCTCAGCAAAAACCAAAGAATTGTTCTTTGATTAACCCAATGTTCAGGCTGAAGCTCAATTGAGCTATGAATTAGTTACAAGATAACTTTTACAAAAAGCAGGTTTAGAAATTTTCAAATATTTATAAATAAATCATTCATCAAAAAAGAATTCATAATATGAATAATAAAATATTTTAAATGGAAAAATAATAGAAATACGTTTGGAATATAGTTAAAGAAATATTTAGATGAAAAATTTTAGCTTTGAGTGCTTATATAAGAAAAGAACAATGTTAAAGTAATGAACTGAACACCTCTCTTCAAATTAGAAAAAGAACAAAGAATAAATTCAGGAAAGCAAAAGGAAGGAAATGAGAAAGAATATAAATTCATGAAATTGGAAACAATCATTTAAAATGTTAAAAAAAAACCTCATAAATGCTAGTTCTTAGAAAAGATGAGTAAAATAGACAAGTTTCTCACAGAATATCTAGGAAAAAAATTTGAAAAGTCATGTAATATTAGGAAAAAAGAATAACTACAGATTCAGTAAGATTTATAAAAAGAGAGCCAATACTCATTTTAATATGGCAACTGTTACTCTGAGAACAAAACTAGACAAGGACAATACAAGAATGGAAATGATTTCATTTATGACTATAGATGTAAATATCAAAATTATATATTGTTAAAGCATGTATGTATGTAAATTATAATTAAGAAATTCAGGCATACTCTAATGTTTAAAAAATTCTGTCAATGTAATTCAAAATATAAACACATAAAAGTGAAAAATGATTACATTGAAATATGAAGAATATTTGATTAACTCAGTGTTTACATAAATTATATGTTCTTAAAATGCTTTATACAAGAGCAACAGGAGTAAACTTTCTTAACTAATTGAAAGGAGTCTACCAGACCTATAGTGAGTATCATATTTAATAATAAAATAGAAGTAGTCCTCAAAAGTATTGAAACAAGGGCATCCATAATGAATTATGGGGCTAAGATCCTAAAGGATCCTCATACAATAAAGGAAATAAGAACTATAAGAAATGTAATGAATGAGATAAAATTTATTTGCAGATGATAGGAAGATCTCCGTAGAATACCTTAAAGTATTGATGGACAGAACTATTGAAATAAATAAGGTAATTGACCAACATTTCTGGATTCAAGATCAAGTGAAGAAATAGCATATTTCTAGGCCAAGAATAAATAATTTAAATCTAGCATCAAATTACTTTTATGCTACTAGATATTAAGATACTTCATAAAGTCTTAGTATTTAAAATGGTATGGTATCAGCAGCAAACAGATAATGGAATTAAACACCAAATTCAGAAATAGATCTGGAAGTACAAAAGAAATTAGGTGTGGGCAATAGGCACCATTTCGAATCAATGAGGAAAAAATGTATTATTCAATAATGGTGCTGTTAAAATTGGCTCAAAATAAGGAAAGAAATGCAATTAGACGGATATTTCACACTATACAAAAATGACTTTCAAATTTATTAAGAATAAAAAAAGTTTAGGCACCAAAGAACACACAGATAAAAAAAATAGATTAGATATACCATGTAACAACAGATTAACATTTCAAATATTTAAAAAGAATCCTGTAGAAAAATAAGCAAGTGATAGTAAAAAATAACTTACAAGGGAAAAATGGCCTATAAATATGGATGCTCAGTCTCACTAGAAATCAGAAAAGTACAAGATAACCAGGAAATTAACTTCATCATATAGGAGAAAAAAATTAAGTCAGTTAATACTAAGAGTTGGCGTGCCATGAAGGTAATGAACTTCTATGTACTTCTGGTAGGTCTATAAATGAAAGTAAGATTCTTGAAGAGCAATATAGCAGTGTTGCAATCAGGCTCTTGCCTGGTGACAGATGGCAGGATTATCCAAGGAGGTTTGATTTACCAAGAGTCTTTAAGAAGGTATTAGGTGAAGAGCTGTTACCACTAGGGACAAGGGAAGGAGTGAAGGTTCCTGGAACCCAGAAAGTACAAATCTTTTAGAGACCGCTGAAGAGGAACAGGGCCCTTCAGTCAAGGGCCACAGATAGCCCAAGAAATCTTGCAGGGAGAGATCAAGTCAAATGAATATCTGAATAAATAACCAGGTAACACTTTCCATCAGATATATTGCTGGGGTTCCTTATTGAGTACATCCAACCAGCAAGTGAAGAGCTCATTAATGTTCACAAAATGTGCACAGACACATGTATGTAGGTACAATTTAATACTGTTGAGAGGACTAAGTAAAGTATAACTCAATGGGGAAAATAGGCAGGTAAAATGTGAGTAGGCATGTGACGACACAGATCTAGTTCTCCCTGTTATCACAAAATGGTGAAATAAGCTAGGTTTTTAAAAAAGGAGAAGTGGTTTCTGTTCCTAATCTGCAATTGATTATAGACATCTTTGCATTTATCATACAATTTGTTGAAAAGGTAGGGGAAAAAAGGCAGTCTTTTTCAGATCATTTATTTTTTGTTCTTGTAACTGTTGTGGATTCTGAAGACATCCTCTGGGTCAGTTTAGAGAATTTAAATATTTTAAATTAAATGTCACAACATTATAGAATATTATTGGTCCTGGCAATTTGAAAAATTTGACTTTTCTCATGTAGAGTATCATTTTCAGTGCAATATGTTGTAACAAATATTTTATTATGAATAATAACATGAATTATACTGGCTACTGTTTATTCAATGTATATCATAAGTCATATTATAGAATTAGATAAATGATATTTATTTTTCAGATTAGGAAACTAAGTTTCACAGAGAATAATTATTAGTAATTATTAACGCATTTTTGTATCTTATGCAAGGATGCTGTTGATTCGTGACAGAGTTGGTTTCCCTGGAAAGCAAATTCTGGTGGATATTAGCATAGAGGACATTTATTGGGGAGTGCTTACCTGGGCAATCATGTGAAAGGAAAGGAAAGGAAACAGAATTAGGCACAATAAGACGGGCTATGATGCAGTCTCAAAGAAGGCCTTGACCAGCCCCACTGGACACTATAAAGTGGGATGGTCTTTCAGAGTTCTCTCAAGATCAGGGCCTCTGAAAGTGTAGCCTTTATACATCCATATTGACTTGTCATTCTTGGGAATAGGACATACTTTGGGGGAACTTAGCTTCCTTTAGCACAGAAAATCCCCAAAGAGGGTTGACAGGTAGGGGCAATTTCCTAGCTGCACTCCCAGCAATTGGGGAAGAGTCCACTCTTCCTAAAGGAAGATTTGGGAGCCACAGCACCCACCGACTACAGCATACCTTACTAAGAATAAAAATCCACAATTTTTCTTTCATTCTATGTTGTTATTCCTATTTTACCTAAAAAAATCTTAAGGACTTTGCATACTAACTTACTTTCCATTTCATATTTCATGTTCAATCTTGGTATGCAAATTAGATTTAATGTATTAATTAAAAACCTGACAGTTCATTATAATATTGCTACTGACGTGACAATTACTGTAATACTTTCAATATTACTACTGAAAATTTGAGATGTGTTATTTTAATATCTTGCATTGTGGACAGGGGAAATTATACATATGCAACTCCAAAAATTGGTTCAATCAAATGAGTCTTGAATTCATGATGAGGAGTTGTCTTTACATCTGGCCTACATCTCCCCTAAAAGATTTCACACATATGGAACTTAGCCAATTTTTCCTTCGTTAACCCTGTTTTTGTAGGAGGGTTGTGGGTTGAGATTGAGCCCTACTTCCATAGGGAAATATAAGTGAATCTATGACCACACTTTGTGGGAACTTTAAAAAACAAAACAAAATAAAACAAAAGGAGCCTTCAACCACTCTCCTATGAAACAGTCTTACAAAGTGGTATTTTTCTTTAAAGTTTTATGTCCTGAACACTAATTCTATTGCTTTTCTTAATAGCCAAATTATTTAGGTTTTCTGATTTCATATAAAATATGGGTTTAGCATTTAGACACACTAAATACTTAGTAATTGTTTAAATGAATTGCAATATCATTATAAGTAAGTTTACCAAAAATTTTAAAATAATGGCAATAGCCAGGCACAGTGGCATATGCATGTAATCCCAGTGACTTGGAAGACTAAGGCAGGAGGATTGTAAGTTCAAGGCCAGCCTCAGCAATTTAGCAAGGCCCAAGCAACTTAACAAGACCTTGTTTTGAAATAAAAAATAAAAAAGACTGAGGATGTGGTTCAGTGCTCCTCTGGGTTCAACCCCCAGTACCAAAACAAACAAACCAACAAGAACAACAACAACAAAAAAATCAACAAAAAAACCAAAAACCCACAAACAAACAAACAAAAGGGCAATAATCAAATATTAAGAATAACTCTTGTAAGACAAAATCTCCAAAGGTGCAATCAACAGCAAAGCCATTTATGAGGGGTTCAATTTGTCTAAGCATTAAATTCCCTAATGGTGGGCTGGGGTTGTGGCCAGTGGTAAAGCACTTGTCTCACACATATGAGGCACTGGTTTTGGTCCTCAGCACCACATAAAAATAAATAAATAAAATAAAGGTATTGTGTCCATCTACAACTAAAAATATTCTTTTAAAATTCCCTAATGGTTTTGTTTTATTACAGAACTCTAATTTGGATTCATTTCCAAGGATGGCATTATTCTGATTCATTTAATTTGAGAGATCATCTGATTTACAGATGAGGAAACCAAGTAGGAGAGAAGGTACAAACTAGTGACAATGGGGCTAATAGAATTGAGGATACTTTCTGCTCCACCTCACTGTCAGTTGAAGAAGTGAGGGGCAAATTATTGAAGAGGGACAGCATTCAAACATAGACATGGACTATTGTCTATTGATTAAAGTGTGAATCCCACTATTATATATAATTATAATGTACCAATATAAAGACTAAAGTGTTAGAAAGGTACCAGAAAAGAAGAAAATTTATGTAAACAATTATGAAAGATCAGCTGAGAAGGAAAGATTAAAAATGCTATCTATTGAGGTAAGTCCTGAGAAGGTGTGATCCTTGAAAATGTCTTTATTTACTCTTCTTCAAAAAATATCATACAGTATTAAAAATTGTTCATTTAAATATAGATTAGATAATCTGAATTACAGGTAGATAAATATAATAGAGCATTTCTCAACAATTTAGAATTAGTTTCTCTACTAACTACAAATGTGTCATATAAGTCCAGTATAACATTTTTATTGGCACTTGAAATAAATGTATTACTCACTAGTGGATGTGCCAAAAAGAAAATCCCCACCCTATTTCCACCCCCACAGAGCACAAATGATTATTTATTAAGCAGTGACAGAGTAACTTGGAGTGCAAAACAGAAGTCATCATGGTTATCTGGGTTCTTAAAGATTAGCTGTTGTCATAGTGTTAAGATTAAAAAAAGCTTAAGCCCTATAAAAACTTTCATGAAAACAACAACAACAAAAAAAAAACCTCAATTTGATTTTGGTACTTGATATTGTGGCTGGCTTCATTTTTGAGTTTTCCAACATTTAAGTATCTTGTTTCCTGCATTTAATAAATTCACTTAAAATTTAGATGTTGAAATACTTTCCATAAGAAAGCTTTCAGAATTGAGAGTATAGCTTTATTATCCATCATTTATCTAGGCTGAATATATTATGACTAAACTTAGGTGGTCTTTTCCTTTTGCTTACAAAGAACTAAAGTGCTTTTAGAATTTTCAACATCCTATTGTATTAACCTAAAGGTTATATAAGAAATACTTAGCTAAATGTGTCTGTTTTTCTTTCTTTTGGTACTGGGAATTGAACCCTAGGGGAATGTAACCACTGAGCAACATCCCAAGCCCGTTTTTTTATATTTTTATTTAGAGACAGGGCCTTGCTGAGTTGCTTAGGGCCTCACTAAGTTGCTGAGGCTGGTTTTGAACTCACAAACCTCCTGTTTCAACCTCCTGAGCTGCTGGGATTACAGGCATGTGACACATCACCCTGTATGTTTCTGGCTTTAAAAGAAGCATATTCCACACTGTTCTGGATCCAGTACTATATTAAACATAAAGCAGATACCCAGAAATATTAGTTAAGGGGTTTCACTGTCAAGATGGTAGAATGAATTCCATGGCGCATTCCCCAGAGAAATAAGAAAAGCTAGAGGAAATCATAAAAATATAACCATTTAAAGTCTTTGGAAAGTATCCTAAGAGCATAGAAAAATGCATAATCATTTATTTAAGAAAACCTACTAAAATTCTCTAAGAACAATGAGACCATAATATTTGTGCCATTACCTACTCCATTCCTTTCCATACTTCCCACCAGGCCAAGTTGGCAGAAGCTCCACTCTGGTTGGATAAAACTAAGATAGCTCCCAAACAAGGGTTGTTTCCATGTCTCATCCAAAGAGGCAGGCTACCATCATCTGCTCTCCCCTTCATCTCTAAGGTGAAGTGGCTAAATTCTGATGAATACACTTGGAAATAAGACTCAAACAACACTATAAACAAACTACACCTAACATAGCTATAGAAGACTTCATCCAACAAAGGTAGAATATGCATTCTTATAGGCATGGGACATTCTACAAGATAGAGCATATGCCAGGCCATAAAATGAGCCTCAAAGAATTTTAAAAGACTTACAATCATATAAAGGACATTTGTGATCACAACAAAGTAAAATGAAAGATTAATAACAAAAAGAAATTTGGAAAATTAACACATGTAGAAATTAAACAACATACTCCTAAAAACACAAATGGGTCAAAGAAGAAATCACTAGGGAAATTAGAAAATATCTTCAGATGATGAAAATGAAAACACAACACACAAAACTTGTGGGATGCCTCTGGACAAATATTTGAAGGGAGAATTATGGTTGCAAAAAACAATCTTAAAAAGATCAACAACCCCAAATGAAGAACCTAAATTTTTACCTTGAGACATTTGAAAAGGAAGAGCAAACTACACCCAAAGCAAGCAGAAGAAAGAGTATGACTGCAGCAGAAATTAAGGAAATAGTGAATAGAAAAACAAAAGAAAAAATTCAATAAAACAAAAACTTGGTTTTATGAAAAGATCAACAAATAGAGAAACTTAGCCAGATAGGCCCAGAGGAAAAAGAGAGAGAGGAACAGAGAGAAGAGGACAGAAGAGAGAAAACTATTAAAATCAGAAATGAAAGGGAATGTTACTCTCAACCTTCAAGAAAAATTATAAGGAAATACTATGTATATTAACAAAGTAGGCAATTTAATTGAAGTAGAAAAACTCCTAGAAAGACACAAATTACTGAAACTGATTTAAGAAGAAACCAAAAGTTGAAAAGACATAAAACAAGTAAAGACAATGATTAATAACCATAAACTTACCACAAAGCCAAGCCCAAACCCTGATGGCCTAACTGGCAAAGTCTTTCAAATATTTAAACAGGAATTAATATCCATCCTTCACAAACTTTCCCACAAAACACAAAGGAACATTTCTCAATTTATTCTATGAGGTATTACCCAGGTATCAACCCAGATAAAGACATTGTGAAAACTACAGACCAATATTCCTTATGAATACCAATGGAAAAATCCTCAACAAAATAGTTATGCATTGCTTAATGATAGGGATACTTTGAGAAATGCACTGTTGGGCAATTTTGTAATTGTGCAAACATAGAGTATATTTACACAAACTAACACTGCTAAGGCATCACGAGGCAGTATGGCAGTATAGTCTCATGGGACCACTGTCATATATGTAGTCAATTATTGACTGAGACTCTAATATGAGGTGCTTGACTGTACTAGCAAATCATATCCAAAAATATTTAAAAAGGATTAAACACATGACAAGTGAAGCTTATTTCAGGAATTCAAGATTGGTAACACACCATATCGAGGGAAAAAAGGACAAAACTACATGGTGGGAACAGATACAAAACAGCACGTGGTAAAATTCAACACTTATTCCTGATAAAAACACTCAACAAACTAGCAAGAGAGGAAACTTTCTCAACCTGATTAAGCACATTTACAGAAAAACCCCCAGCTAGTATCATACTTGAAAGTGAAAGACTGAATGCTTTCCCTCTAAGATCAGGAACAAGATAATGTTTGCTCTTGCTACTTCTATTTAATTTATACTGGAGGTTTTAGGACAGGGCAATTGGATAAGAAAATATAATGAAAGATATTAAGTTTGAAAAAGAAAAAGTAAAATTTTATGTTTACTTGTAGAGAACATGAGCTTTCATATGGAAAAATCCTAAGACATCTGCTAAAAAACTATTTAAAAGAATAAACTCAGCAGGGTCACAGGAATCTATTGCAGCACGTCCCACACGGAGGAGGAAAAGGGTTCCTGTCAGAGGGATGGGCTGGATGTGAACTAATTGCTAAGAAATTTATTTGCCATTAAGAAAAACAGGAGACAGAATTCTCTTCAGAATGAGGGTGTGTCAGGTTGGGCCATTCATAAGGGTCTGGCTCTCACAACATGGAGGAGGCCACGTTCTCTTTATTTATAGCAGTTCAGATCAAAGAGGGACCCATAGGAGCTTCTTAATTGAGAAACAGGATGGAGCGGACCTAAGCAAGCCATTTTTCTCTAGCAGGTGGTTGGCACATCCAAGGCCTGCAAATTCCGGTGGTGAACCAATCTGCAAGGAAACCACATACTCCAGGCAATCTGGAACCATTTCTCATGATTGTCAGTTCCTGAGAGCCAGATTTCTGTCTGATGGCTCAACCAAGCCTGGTTTCATTTGCAGACCATGGATGGCGCTTAGCAGGAATCAACATATACATAAAAAAAGATTGCATTTTGATAGAGTAGCCATCAACCAACTGAAAATGAACTTAAAAAGTAGCACATAAAGACATGCTTCAGAATACACTTAGAAGAAGAGCACAATGTATACTCCGAAAACTCTAGAACACTGTTGAGAGAAGTTAAAGAAAATTTAAAGGAGATAGGATCACATATCCTATGATTTCATTGATGTGAAATATACAGGATAGACAAATCTGTACAGAAAGAAAGTGGTTCCCCAGGGCTGGGTGGCATGGTGTGGTAAAGTTGGGGGTGAGAGGTAAGTGGTGAGGTGCTTCTTTTTGTAGTAATAAAAATTCCTAAAATTGTTTTGGGTTATAGCTAGAAAACAAATATATCAAGAGTCACAAGTTTTACACTCTAACTGGGTGAATAATCTCAAGA
Organism: Glaucomys volans; assembly: GCA_020662805.1. Lineage (NCBI taxonomy): Eukaryota > Metazoa > Chordata > Mammalia > Rodentia > Sciuridae > Glaucomys > Glaucomys volans. Next base: position 522,228 of record JAJEJO010001134.1, on the reverse strand, counting down.
AAGCTATTAGAAAAAATTAATTAACAATGTGATTATTCCAGTCAGAATGGCAGTTGTCAAGAATATAAGTAACAATAAATGTTGGCAAGGATAAGGGAAAAAAGGTTCATTCATATATTGCTGGTGGGACTGCAAATTGATGCAACCACTATGGAAAGCAGTATGAAGATTCCTTAGAAAACTTGGAATGGAACTACCATTTGACTCAGTTATCCCACTCCTCAGTTTATACCCAAAGGACTTAAAATCAGCGTATTACAGCGATGCAGTCACATCAATGTTTACAGCAGCGATTACAGCAGCTCAATTAACAATAGTCAAGCTGTGGAACCAATCTAGGTGCCCTTCAACAGATGAATGGATAAAGAAAATGTGGTTTATAGACACACAATAGAATATTACTCAGCCATAAAGAAGAATGAAATTATGGCATTTGCCAGTAAATGGAAGGAACTGGAGAATATCATGCTAAGTGAAATAAACCAATCTCAAAAAACCAAAGGCTGAATGTTCTCTCTGCTTTGTGGATGCTAACCCACAACAAGGGAGGGTGGGGAGGGGAAGAATAGAAGTCAATTGGATTAGACAAAGCAGAATGAAGGGAAGGGAGCTGGGAAGGGGAGGGGGAAAGAGTAGAATTAATAGGACATAACTTTCTTATTCTTGCATATGAATACATGACCAGGGTAACTCCACAACATATACAACCACAAGAATAGGATCCTACTTAGAAAAAGTTATGCTCCATGTATGTACAATGTCAAAATACACTCTACTGTCATGCGTATCTAAAGAGAACAAAAAAAAATATATGATCAAACATAGTTCCATAGCATTTACTATTTTTTAATATCATAATTTATAAATTCTTATGATGTATCCTTTATTCATATTTTATAACTTTGCATTTGCTGTATATCAAAAATGTGACAAAATTGCTCATATCAATTCTCTTCTAATTCTAGATTTAGTATCCTCAGCAAAACACCTAGGGAAATTATCCTTGCTAATCACAGATATTAAAATGTTTGCTGGGAACGATGGCGCACGCCTGTAATCCCAGCACTTGGGAGGCTGAGGCAGGAGGATCGTAAGTTCAAAGCCAGCCTCAGCAACCTAGCGAGGCCCTAAGCAACTCAGTGAGACCCTGTCTCTAAATAAAATACAAAATAGGGCTGGGGATGTGGCTCAGTGGCCAAGTGCCCCTGGGTTCAATCCCCAGTACCAAAAAAAAAAAAGTTTTACATTCCTCTTTAAAACATTTAGTATTTTCTTTTCAATACTATCTTTATTTTAGAGCATGATCAAACTATTCTATGTACATAAAGTAAATTTCAAATTTATGTATATCCATATTGCACTAATTAAAAAAATAACGGGAAAGATAAGTAAAGGCCAAGGAGAGGAAGGGGGATGGGAGGGAAAGGGGAAGTACGGGGAACTGACCTGGAGCAAATTATATTCTATACTTGTATGATTGTGTAAAAATGAACCCCAATATTATATCTATGATGAAATAATGAAAAAGAAAATAGAAACCTACATTTTAAACTAGTTTTCAAATTTAGGTTGTTGTGCAGATATTTAAGTTTTACTTTTTCATAACCTACTTCATTTTTTGCTTCTATTGGTGCATTATAGTTGTACCGAATAGTTGGGATCATTTTGACATATTATAGTTGTACCGAATAGTTGGGATCATTTTGACATAATCATACCTGCAGGAATTTCATTTACTCCATTTAAGTCCTTGGTGCCCCCTCTTTTCCCGTCCCTCCTCCCTATTCCTTTTTTCTTATCTACTGATCTCCACAACCCCTTCTGTTATCACACCTAGTTTTTAAAAAAATTCCTTTGTCTTATAACTTTAGATATTGCATAGATTGCTGAATTTTTATGCATATACCCAAGTAACTCCCAGCAAAACTGAGATAGAGAATATTTCTAGCATTCTTGTTTCCTATCCTTGTTACTATCTACCTTAAAGACATCTCTATTATGACTTCAACCTCCAAAAATAAGATTCACCTATTTTGACCCTATATAAATGTAATAATTATATGGTACAAAATTTTGTTTGGAGGCTTTAAAAAAATCAAGTCTATAAGAGTCACCCATGTTTTTATATGTAGTCAGTTTGCTCTATTTTATCACTATGCAGTATTCCATTGTATAAATATTGTTATTTATCCATTCTGCTGAAGAATGTTTTGGTGGTTAGAACTTTTGGGCTACTGATAAGCTTACTACGAACACTTTTGTATGTATTGTGGAGGTGTGCAACTCATTTTTCTAGGGCACATATTTAGGAGTAGTACTGCTGGGTCATCAGGAAAACATTTTTAAAACTTTTAGTAGATACCACCAGTTTTTCCAAAGTAGCTTTCACTAATTTACAGTTTAACCATAAATGTATGAGTTTTATTCTATATCCATACTACCTATCTCCTTGGGTTTTAATTTACATTTCTCTGTGATTAATGCTGCCAACCACCTGTTGGGCTGAATTTGGCCCATGGTTGTTGACCTTTGTCTAACCTCTTCAGTCTTTCCCAGTTCTTCTTGTCTCCCTTCCTACAAATGTTGGTGCCCTTGAGTTCAGTTCTCTGTCTACATCATTCCCTTGGTATCTCATTCAGACTTATATTTTGAAGTTATAAATTCCCAATTTTTATCTTCTGCTCTCTCTCCTGAATTTCTGAGTAATATATTCTACTGTTTATTCAGATCTCTTCCTTCTCCATCCTTCTAATTGCTCTGCCTTTCTCAGAGACTTCCTTATCTCAGTAAGTGGCAATTTTGTTCTTCTGGTTGTTCAAGTCAAAAAATGTTATCTTTGGTTATTGGTTTCTGCTTGTAAGTAAATCCTATTGGTTCTTAAAAAACCTGTGTTGAACATAACTGACTTCACTATTTCCATTGCTAATTCACTACAGTAGCCTTCTAACTAGTCCCACAGCTTCCACACTTTGTATCCCTAGTCTGTTTTAAAATAGCAGAAGAGATCCTTTTAAAATATACATCATATCCTATTAATTCTCTATTCAAAATCTGCCAATAGTTTTTCAGTTCACTTAATTTAAAACTAAGAGGTTCGTATAATCCAGTTTCCTCTTAGTTACTATTTGCTTTAGTCACTCACTTGATTGTAATCATTCTGGGTTTCTTGTATTTGTAGAACCATAAGAGTTGTAGTGATATTTGTGCCTCAGTTGTTGTTCTTGAATGGACTTATCAAGATGTATGTATGGCTTGCTCTGTAATCTTTTAAAAACATTTTTTTATTTATCAATGGACCTTTACTTTATTTATTTATTTACATGTGGTGCTAGAATGGAACCCAGTGCCTCACACATGCTAGGCAAATGCTCTACAATCCCAGCCCTTGCTCTGTAATCTTTGGTTTTTCACAAAAGACCTGAAGTTTGTGAGGTCTTTCCTGACTGCTAGCTAAAATACAACCTTCATCCTGCACTTTCCTCTTTCACCTTGTATAATTTTTACAAGTGCTTTTATAAAAGCACTTATGTTATCTTATAATTGTTTATTTCTATTAAAAAGGAAGTTCTACAAGGGTAGGGATCACTGATTTCCTAACCTGGAGAAAATGGATGGCACATGGGAAGTGCTCAGCAAATATCTGAATGAATAGAATGAATGCTGGACAAAGCATGGGATTTGAAGTTAAACAGGATAAATTGAACTCCCAGCTTATATTATTAGTGGTGTGAATTTCAACAATTTACTTCAATAGTGTCTCTAAGACTCAATTTCTGCAAAATAGAATATATTCCCATGACACTATTATATGAAGTAAATAAAATGTTTATGAAGGGCTTACAATAGATTAAACATTCAAATATTGATTCATTCATCTCTTTTCTTCCCAAGAAAACCTGATAGTTCTTTTTTTTTTAAATTTACTTATTGATTCATTGAACACAAATGGAGTACAGCTATTGTTTCACTGGTTGTACACAAAGTAGAGTCACACCATCTGTGCGTTCATGCATGTACACAGGGCAATGGTATCTGTCACAATTTCTGTTATTATTTTTACCCCCCCACCCCGACCCCACCCCTCCCTTCCCTCTATGCTATCTATCCTTCTCCCTTCTTGCCACCCTTCCCCCCCGCATTATGCATCATCATTCATTTATCAGTGAGACCATTCGGCCTTTGGATTTTGGGGATTGGCTGATCTCACTTAGCATAACAGTCTCCAACATCATCCATTTACCTACAAATGCCATAATTTTATTCTTCTTTATGGCTGAGTAATATTCCATTGTATATATATACCACAGTTTCTTTATCCATTCATCTACTGAAGGGCATCTAGGTTGATTCCATAATCTAGCTATTGTGAATTGAGCAGCTATGAACATTAATGTGGCTGCATCACTGTAGTAATCTGATTTTAAGTCCTTTGGGTATAGGCCAAGGAGTGGGATAGCGGGGTAAATGGTGGATCCATTCCAAGTTTTCTAAGGAATCTCCACACTGTTTTCCAGAGTGGCTGCACCAACTTGCACTCCCACCAGCAATGTGAGTGTACCCTTTTCCCCACATCCTCGCCAACACCTGTTGTTGCCTGTGTTCTTAAAGACATTCTAATTGGGGTAAGATGAAATCTTAACGTGGTTTTGATTTGCATTTCTCTTATAACTAGGGATGTTGAACATTTTTTCATAAATCTGTTGATTGCTTGTAGATCTTCCTCTGCAAAGTGTCTGTTTATTTCCTTGGCCCATTTGATAGTTCTTTATAGTATGATCAGTTTACTTTTGAGCAATACAATTTCCACATTTTCAAAACAAAGTTACAGAAATATGAGTTTGAAATCATCATGAATTTTTTCAAGAATTCTTTCCCTTTGCTTGATGTTTACTTCTCAAGCAATTTTAGATAACAGTACCTGTTTAAGTGTGGCACTAAGTTAACCAAGATTTAAATACCATATTACCTGCTAAATTGGAACTTTCATTAATATCATTTAAAAAATCTGAATATCAATATTTTGATTATGATAAAATAAATCTTTATTTTAGATAAGAAAATATCTGCCAAATTTCACTTTCATAATATCCCTCAGAATGTTATACCTAGTTTCTGTCATATTTCAGAAGTACTTTACATTAAAAATTCTAATGTACTTTGCGCTTTTCACACTATTCTGATTTTTTTCTGCTTTTGTACTTTGCATTTGAAATATTTTTCCTATATACTTAATACATAATTAAAAACTTTTACATATTACCTTCATCTTTTGCATTTTCTGAAATGCTTCAAAATCAATAATTTCCTAAAAATATAACTCAAAAATTCAGTAATAAATTCCTTATTATGTAGTAAGAGAAGTGGTAAATAAGGACTAAAGTAAAGCTACTGACTTACGAACTCTTTACAAATTCTCTAAGATTATCTATGACAAATGAACACACTTTAAAATATAAAGAATATTAGATGAAACTTTTATTTTGAATGTGATTTAGTTGTATGTTCAAACTAAAGAATTATGTATAATTTACTGCTTGATCAAAATTAACAAAAATATAAACTATATTTACAACTCAAATTGACAAATCACTTTCTAAAGAAAAACTCTCTGCTTTATATTATAATTTTCCTACGGAGTATAGGCAAAGAATGAAGTGATGCTGTACCACAGATGGTTATTAAAAGCAATATGAGGATAGTTTGAATAAGATGCACATACATAATTGAAACAAATATTAGGGTTATTTTCTCTGAAAAGTTAGTTTGCAAATGAAAAGAACCAGCCCAAATCCGCATATTGTAACAGCTGTCCTCTTCAAAATTCTACTCTTCCATGTAGATACTTCTTCCATTAATGGTATATGAGTTGGATCATTTTCCCGTTCATTTTGCAGCTAATATTTAGTATGAAAAAAAGAAAGAGTTAATATACCATAAACTGAAAATAAAACGTCTTTTGATCTGAAAAATAGATCCATATTAATTCACTTGATTTAGAGGGAGGGAACTCAAGATTCTAATGAAGATTTAAAGTGAACACACCTTGAAAGACAGTCTTTCACCATCATCCCATTACTGTAAATTATTAGCTTTACATGAAAAATAAATGCTTTCATAGATTATCACATTTTAAAATGGTGTTTTTAAGTCTTGAGATAAAGTTTCGTTAATGTTAACTTAAAGTTTGTGTTTTATCTGTAAGGAATACCAATTGATATTTATTTCCTTTCATATTAAATATCAATTAACGTCTTAAAAAAGAGTGAACCATTCTTGTAACAAACCTACAATAGATGAAACTGAACAAAAACTGGAAAGTGCTTATGATAGAAATTTAATACTTAAATATAATTGCAGAAACACATGTCAACAAAAACTGAAGTGTTCCTTTTACAAATAATGTGCTGAAGAAGCCTCATGCAGTGTGGGGGTGGGGAAATAGGGAGACATGGAGGGAGGCAGGGAGGAAGGAGGGAAGGAAGAGAGAAAGGAAAGGAGAAATGGCTGTTGGGGGTGGGTCAGGAGGAAGAGAATAAGCAGAAACCAAAAGATCCTTGAGATAAAAAGAATCAGGCACATTTATAGAGTGATATTTACTAGAAACATCCTGTGCTGGAGTGATGATATAAATACTTTCAACATCAGCAGGAATAACGACTTCTAAATTCTACAGTGTAAATATTTAATTTAAAAAGCCTGCAAAATTAATTTTAAATTTATAGCAGAAAAACAGTCTTCAATGCCAATCTCATTAAGACTGTATTCTTGGTGTAACTTCCAAATGGCTTCATTCAGCAACAGATTCCTTTTTGACACTGATGCTCCATTTACTGAATCCTGAGACAGTCATTCCTTTTATTAACCAATTACTTAGAATGACCCTTTCTGACAGGAGCTGTCAGTGTGTTGGTTTGAAAGAGAGTGATGTGGTGTTAAAGTCTAGCCTTGACCTCTCCCACCCTCTCTCTTTGTTACCTCCATAGATTTATCTGTGATAATTCACATTTCTTTTTCTTTTTTTAAAAAAATTTCCTTCAGTTATTATTGGTAAACCTTGAAATATTGCAAACTTAACAAATATAATAATATATTCAAAACCTGGAAACCATAATTCCTAAATTAAATCTCATTATGATAATTACTATTTGAAAACTAATCTAGAAAAAAAAATCTACTAGCTTGCTCAAAAATCAAGATTTCCTGTCCAAAGAACTGTATCCGATATTATTATAGACTAATAAATGGGTTTTCAAGGCTAGTCCTTATACAGAAATCTGTAAATTCTAGATAGAGAAGGTCACAGAAAAAGTGGTCACAGAAGGTCTGTAGCTAAAGAAAAGATGAAAATTCTCTTGCCAGGTACAGTGGTGCATGCCTGCAATTCCTGCAGCTCAGAGGCTGAGGCAGGAAGATAGAGAGTTCAAAGCCAGGCTCAGCAATGATGAGGCCCTAAGCAACTCTCAAGTGAGACCCTGTCTCTAAATAAAAAACAAAATAGGGCTGGGGATGTGGCTCAGTGGTCTAGTGCCCCTGAGTTCAATCCCTAGTACCAAAAAAAAAAAAAAAAAAAAAAAAAAAAAAGAAAAAGATGAAAAGTCTTTTTATAGGTAGCTACACATTATCAAAATAAATGTTATGGTACCTGATTGAATTATCTATGTTTTAAAGTCACTAAGTCTCTAAAGCAATGCTTCTTAATTTCATTCATTTCAGAAAACTCTGGTTCAGAAAACTCTGGTTCTCTCTCCCCAATTTTATCTCAGGACTCTATATAAGTAAGCACTCCCTACTTATCCATCCCATCTTTGTAACTTTGCACTGGAGAAACTGAATTAATAACCAACCTTAAAGAAAGTATGTCTTAGGGAATTTCCTACATTAAAAGCTGATGTTTTGGGCTGGGGTTGTGGCTCAGTGACAGAGTGCTCACTTTGCAAGTTTGAGGCCCTGGGTTTGATCCTCAGCACCACATAAAAATAAACAAATAGAATAAAAGTACTGTATCCGTCTATAAATATAAATATATATACATATATATGTATATATACATATGTGTGTGTATATATATGCATATATATATATGCATACACACACACACACACACACACACACATTTCTGATGCTTTACAGGAAGTTTCTGTAGACAAATCCTTCCAAGTTTTCCTTGGATCCCCATGAAAAATACCATGTTAAGTTAAAAAAATTCTTCTACATAAGTTAGAGGTAGTGAAAATGATGGTGCTATAATATTTTGTTGTCAGCAAGTTCAGGCTCTGTTTAGCTTGTGCAGAAGAGGTGCCTGACATACAGCAGGCCACTCCTACATTAGTTGAATGAATAAAGTCAGAATACTACTTCTAAGATGCCTCTTTCACTAACAAGGAGTTGTTTTCTCAGAGAATTATAAAATTTATTGCTCATTTACTCTTTTAAAAAATATCTTTTTCCCACTATTACTCTGCAGAATCTGCTTCACAGCTTTTTATTCTCACTTTAAAAGACACTTTCTGATTAAACATTGTTATAGTCAGAATGACAAATTACCTGGGACACATAAAACATTTATTTTGAGGAAAACACCTTTTTGATAAAATATTAGTGAACACATTGAATGAATTATAGATTGAAGCTGTAAAATTTAATCTATAACCTAACTTTCACATAATATACATCACAAAAGTTTTATAGAAATAAAATTCATTCAGTAAATACACATGAAGAACTCAGAAGTGAGTTCCTTGGTTGCCTCTAATGTTTTCTTTTGCTTTCTTCTCCTTCAACAAAGGTTCCTATTTCAGCAGTTCAGATCTTGGTATAGCCAATTTTCTTTAAATCACCTGTCCATAAAACCAGATATACTTCTATGTGAATATAAAAGCAGAACCAAAAAGCCGTACACTCTCTAAAAAAAAACAAGTTAAATTACAAATTAATATAGAGAGTCTGGCCAATAGAAGGAATATTTCATCCACAGTCGTTAACAGAGATATATTTCATTTTGGCCTTTTTACAATTATATAGTTAAATGTAAATAATGTATAAATAGAAATTCCTATCTTTAATAATCTAATAATTTGACCTTCATTGATTTTTCAACTGGCTGAACATTATTTTTTCTGTTTTTGGTGCAGAGGATTGAACCAAGAGCCTTGCAAATGCTAAGCATGGGTTCTACCCCTAAGCTACCTACCTGGTCCCTGGCTGTGCACATTATGACAAATAAATAAACCATAATTTAAAAATTATTGTCCTAGTATATGACATTTATAATACAAACAATTTTGTAATAAACTACTACTGAAGATAGAAATATTTTTATAGTCTTTGGCACATCTTGCCAGAATGTTTTTGAAAGGTGTGTCACCAGTTTCATGGAGAACATTAGTCTGGTGAACTCTAACTAGAAAGAATATCATTGGCATGACACCTTTTCCCCTGCTAATCAAAAACATGAAAAGGACACTGTTTCTTTAGTATGAATTTCCTTAATGATCAACAAAATTTGTTTCCTATGTACAGGTATTCCTTTGGAAACTGTCTTTTCCCACTTGTCTAAGTATTCCACTTGTTGCTCCTATCAGAACTGCTTCATTGTCTAGCATCTTTTGTTGTAAAACATTTCCTATAATTACCCTCTCTCCTTTTTAAAGTTAAATATATACCTTCTGAATTAGGTCTTTCAGTTTGTGGACCTCTTCACTCAAATCTTCAACATTACTAACAAGTTCTTCACAAACTGAAGTAAAATTCCGGGGAGAAGCCCATTCCAGTACTATCTGTTAATATTTTCAAAAGTTACATTTTAAATAACAGAAATATTTTCTAACTTTATATGTACAATTGTTACACAAAATTTCTAAACATTAAATTATATAATTTAGGAGGTTTTTTTATTTTCAGGATAAATCCTGACATCTAAATAAGGCAGTAATTTTATATAAATAGTTAAGTCAGCTTGCTAAATACTTCCTAAATATAGGTATATGTAACAGGAAATTAATACAATATTTGTGGTGAACAAATCAACTCATGAAGGTTTTATAAAAGAAATAATTCCCACATTAGTATTATATATGAACATAGGAAAACAAATGCATTTAAAAATTTTTTACTAAGACAAATAGCTAAAACCTAATCATGTAAAAAACTCTAAAAGATAAGTTTGCTTTTGTAGGTCATTTACTTTCTCTTCTAGAACTTCCTTCACTAAAACAACTTTATATTGATAATAGTTTTTTAATAACACCCAACACACTGTTTTATTTCAACTTTCACTCAGGTCTCCTGTCACTTTATATTTTAAACAATTAAATCCCCTTTAAGAACAAATGGGAAGTTCAATACATGGATTGGCTTAATTTTTTATCTTATTCATTTTCCTTTGCTTGAGAGTGAGAACACAACATTTTTCAATTAATTCATATGCAAAAGAATAGTATAATATTAATTTACTTAATCGGATATTACATTGAACAACTGATATAATTTTACCAGATCAGTACTTTTTATTGAATTGTCATGTACTTATTTGGAGTATTCTTCAGCATTCATACTTTTTTTCACTTAACAATTTTGGTAGAATACCTTATGAGAATTTACAGGTAATTCAGTAATGATATTCTGTACAGCTGTTATTAAATGGCCACACTGTTTGTTTAATTTCAGAAGAAAGTTGAGGAACTCATCACCGCTAAGGAAAGAAAACAAATAAATAGAAATTACTTAAGAGCAATTTACTTCCTTCTACTGGGCTAGCTACAAAAACCTAATGATAAAATTAATCGATTCTTTAAAAATGTTTATAGAGTAGGTAATATGTATTAGGAACTGAATTAAGTCTTGAATTATACCAATTAAAAATGAGGAAAAACAAGTTTTCAATCTTAAGGATCTCATATTTCAAGATGAATACAGGCACTCAACCATAACATTTGTTATGTTTAAAGGGACACATGAAGAAGGAAGATAAAAGAACCAATATTTGAATATCTACTATATGAAGACACTCTACTTGTTATTTTTACATATATATATCTTCCAATCCTCGCCAACAACCACTAATATCAATACTAGTTTATAAGTGAAATATCTACAACTGAGTTATTAAAGGATTTTAAACAAGAAGTATAAAACCAGGCTTTTGTAGAAGAAAGTTTATTGGGAGAGTGGTGTAAATTAAGTGAACACAAAAATGAAAGCAGAGAGAATAGCTGGGAGACTAATAGAAAGATACATCTAAGAGATGATGAAGGAAAGCTTAAACTAAGGATCTGACAGTCTCTTTGGAAGGAGGAGGTTGAGTGGTAGTTTCAGAAACTTTTAGGATAATAAACTGAAAAATCTCATGATAGATTGCATGTAAAATAATAGGAAGAATCTAGGATGATTCTCAGTTATTTGCTTTTCATGAAAGTTGGTGCCAAGCAAAGAACTGAATTTGAGGATGGGTAGTGAGGAGAATAGAGGAAGAAGAGAAAACACTATGGCATAATAATTAAGAGCACAGACTCTTGTGTCAAGAGTAACCTGAGTTTGGAATCAGATTCCATACTTACTAGCTTTATGATCCTGAACAAGCCTAATCTTGAGCCAAATGTTTTCATATCTCTAGAAAGGTGACAACAGGACTTTCAGGAGGACTGGAAGGAGGCAATATAAAGTATTTTGTCTACCAAACACCTGGCATTCAAGCAGACTTAACTATGGTAATGACTGCAATGACAATGAGATAGGGAGGTGGCAACCACTAGTAAGCAGTAGATCATGTAGGTCTTACAAGGATATTTATCCTGAGGTCTACAGACTTCTGAGGTTAAATACAATTCAGAGGTTCAGTGTGTTCTGTGGGAAAAAAATTACATTTTTATTTTCACTAACCATTAACTGCAATCAGCCTTTTTGTGAACATAATAACAAATCACAATACTAATTAGAAATGTCTGTGATTTGGTCAACAATAGAAATGAAAATTATGGTAATGAAGAAGATCACAGAGAAAAAAGGCATACTATGAAGAGAGGGGAACTGACAGAGATGGAACAAAAAAGACATTAAAGGAAAAGTAGCTTTAGAAGCAGAAGAAAATAAGAAGATAAAATTGTTATGAACTACAGTACAGGGGATAATTTCAAGTAGAAAAGGTCAAGCACATTAATAAGGTAACTCTACTGATTTTGGCTAAGAGAAGAAGCTATTGACTAGATTAATTTCAGTAACAGAAACTAATTTACTGTGAAAAGTACCAAGAAATGTAACTCAATAGATAAGTTAGCCAAGGATGTGAACAGCTAATTTAGAGAAAAAGAGACAAAAATTTAAAAAATAATAAATATGGGAATACAAAATACTACATTCTGGCAAAATGACAAGAATTAAGTAAATCATTAACATCAAGAGTTGACAAGCTCATAAGCTGACATTTTTGGAGAAGGCTCTAATAGTATCTATTAAAATAAAAATGTACACAAAATCTATTATGACAGAACCAAATGATACTTTTAAATCCAAACAGAAATCTTAGATGTAGAATTCTTTCATTTTACTATATAAAGTTTATTTTACACTATTTCTAGGAGGAAAGGTTATAAAAAGCAAGCAAGGCTAGCCTTAAGTAAAATTAATAGGAAACTTTTCTCTAAGAACCTTACAAGAATATATCTAACATTTTCATTTAGGAAAAGTCTTATCTCTTGGCTTGAAAAAATAAGGTTGGAAAAATTGTTTAATAAAATATAAACTTTATGAACATAATAGGTATATATATGTCACTGACAATGAAAAGGACCTTATGGTTGCTTTAGATAAGCAAATTGAAAATAAAAAATTTATGCTATTTAGCAAAAAGAAGTATTTATAAAAACATTTTAAAAATACATGTAATTTTTAAATTCCATTTCCTTTCTGATCTTTAGTATAGAAAGGACAGGACTTAAAGAATATAAGACATTATTTCTACCCAAGCAACAGCACTAATTACTTGTATTTTTGTTTCCAGGTGATATCTATTTATAGGTACAATTTAGATATTGGTGCTCTTTAAATATACAAATTTTATTTATCCTCAATTAAAAAGAATAACTGCTCAACAAATAATTCATTAATGCCATATATATTTCATGAACTCAAGGAAGTTATGATCCATTGAGAACTGCCATTCAAAATATCAAGTGGTATCAGTTATGTAATTCTAGTAGATGATTTACAGATATACATGTGGAATATTAATTCATCAGCTCTTATTCTAAAAATAGTAAGGAAATCAATAAGGAACTCAGATCAAATAAGCAAATAATATTATTAGCAAAATCACAGTTTACATTTATTATGTAAAGAAAGTATATACCTTTCTTTTGACATAATTTTTAGGGCCACTGAGTATAGACAGCTAAATCATACAAAACAAACTCTTCAGAGCACCATATTTATCATATACTATGTGAATGGTGTCTCCCCATCAGAACCACACATTAATAACCTAAACAACTTTATATGACAGCCCTAATAATTTTGCACATATTTAAAGAATTCAAAATAAGCAAATATGACATAGATATGGTTTATTTGATCAAATTAGTGTGGGGTGGGGTGTGTGTGTGTGTGTGTGTGTGTGTGTGTGTGTTTTAACTAAGTTAACTACAACCAGGCCCATCCCTGTCAGAGGATTACACTTTATACCCCCATAACATGAGGCCTGGCCACGTGACTTGCTTTGTCAAATAAAATATAACTGGAAGTAACTGTAACTTTTGAACACAGCTTAAAAAAAGTCACCTACTGGCCTGCTGGTTCTGCTGTTTGACTAGTTCATTTCTTTTTTCCCTTTGCCACAGAGAAAGCATATCACAGACAAGGACTGTTTCTTTAGCCTGTTCTCAGAATAACAATGTGGAGAGCTACCACAGCTGAGCAGTAATAACCAAGACATAAACTTCACTGTTACAACTAACAGAGATTTATAAGTTGTTTGTTATAACACAATGTAAGCAGACTAATATAATACCCAATATTTAAAAATTGAAGTGAAACATTAAGATAAAATCTATTAAAAAAAGCATTATATTTAGGTACTAAGGTACTATGTACTCATTGAAGAATATCTGAAAAAATTTTAAGCATCAACATTTTTACCACCCAAAGATAATTACTGGTATTAATAACTGGAAAACATTCTACCATAATATTTTCTTATAGTACATATTTTATTCCAGCATTTTTATTAGGAATGTAACACAAATGACATTATACTTCACATGTTATTTTACATTGTACTTTTTATGCTTATCATATTTTCCCATGATACCAAGGTTCAAAATAATCTTGATGAAAAAAATAATTATACTGATGTAATCTAATTCAATCATTTTTTGGATGTTAAATATTTAGTTTTAATCTTAGAATGTTTATATATTTTTAATTTTTTATTTGTTCTAATTAGTTATACATGACAGTAGGATGCATTTTGACTTGTCATACATAAATGGAGTGTAACTTCTCATTTTTCTGGTCGTACATGATGTAGAATGACACTGGTCATGTAATCATATATGCAAATAGTGTCATAATGTCTAATTCATTCTATTAACCTCTCTACCTCCATACCCCCTCCCCTCCCTTCACTCCTTAGAATGTTTATAAACAATAGAGGTGAACAATATGTTACATGTAACATTTTGCATTTATGTAGATTTTTCTTTTTTGAGAAGGAGCTGTTTTTTGATAACCATAATTTTAAGAAACTATACATTCAAGTGGATGTCAGGTAGCTCAAAGCTCAGAGAAAATAATTGATAAAAATTTCAGGCATGAATTAAAACTCAATGTTTCTGTTCAAAATATCTCAAAATTGCTGTGGAATGGTTTCTAACATTTTTAAATTGCTCTTTTTATTCTACAAATCTACTAAAGCAGAAAAAAGTAAATGAAGTAAGCATATATATTCTGGGGACAGAAATTATTGTAAAAAAAATTTTACACATACAAAAAAAGCATCTTAAAATAAATCAGTAGCTAAACTGTTGAAGTCACATTACCAAGAGATTATAATCAGTCAATTCAACTTTTCCTGCTGTTAGTTTTCTTATGACTTAATGACTAATTTCTTCTTTAAAGAATGACTTTGAACAAATGGGAAGTACAACATTTTTCATAACAGCATGTAAACAAAGTCTTTGATTTAATAATAAGGTCAAATTCCTGAAATATATGTCTGCCAGTTTTATTTTTTTTAAAATTCAGCAGTTTTAATAAGTGACCCACCCATTCAGGATTCTGCACATTCTTTAGTCTACTAAATCCCACAAAGGAAAATTCATACTGGCAACCCTGACAGCATACAGATAAATAATATCAGAAAATTTAATTTGCAAGTCAGTTTGCAGAACCTGACATATTCCTTTGCAGAAACAATAATGAAAAAAAGTAAAGAAAATGAATAAATATGTTCAAGGTTGCTGATTTTAAAGTCTTCTCAAATGAAATTCTTCACAATGCATTTAAGAGAAGGGGAAAGGTCTATAAGGTAAACTTCATAATAAAGTTTGTAAGAAATCTGGATAATATAAATTATTCCCTGGAAGACCTCTCTAAATTCTAAAATGGTATGGAAATCCATTTGTTTACAATAATTACAGTTTCAGCATTAGACAGGCGGTCCTAGTGATGATACTACTACATTTTAAAGTATTACGTTTTACAGAATACTTCAATTCATTGGCTATTAATTTATTCAGTAAAATTTGTCTGTACAGTTATATTCCAGGCAATGAAGAACAAGACTAATATATGTATCAAGTTCCTCTGGTCATTCTGATGATATAGCCAGATATGGAAATACTACTATAAATCATGGTTACTAATTCCCAATAAGTTTTCAAAGTCCATATGTAGAAACCACATATCCACTGACATTTCTGGTACTTTTACCTTAAATATACAATCCTCACTTATAACATTATTTCTGGGGAGAAAACAAAAATGGAATATGTTGAAATAATAAATAGTACTGGCCAATGGGAAAAAATGTTACTATTTTAAAGACTTTTCAAATGAAATTCTTCACAATGCATTTAAGAGAAGGGCAAAGGTATATAAAGTAAACTTTATAATAAGTAATTATATTTCTAATTTAAAAAAATTAGAAAATACTACCTGGTATTGAAGGTAAGATTAGAGGACTCTGAGGAAGCAGGAAAATGTGAGATTTCTTATAGGGAACTTGTAGGCACTTTATGTGGGTCTGTGGTGGGAACAGAGGGTTCCTGGGGATTGAACCCAGGGCTAGGAAAGCACTCTACAGTGGAGTTATATAGTTATATCTCCAGGTTTTCTTTTTTTAATTTTACTTTAATTCAGGATCTCACAAAGTTACCTAGGGCTGGCATCCCAGTTGCTGGGATTACAGATATGTATAATCATGCCTAGCTACTTTTAGGCACTTTTAAGAGCTCTAGAGGTAAAAATATGTATTTGTCCTCTACACAGGTGTTATTCCTATATTTAGTCTCTGCAATAATGGTTATTATTTATATTTTTGGTACTGAAGATTGAATCCAGGGAAGCTCTACCACTGAGCTACATCCCCAGCCCTTTTTATTTTGAGACAGTCTCCCTAAGTTGCTTAGGGCCTCACTAAGTTGAGGAGGTTGGCCTCAAATTTGTGTTTCTCCTGCTTAACTCTGGGTCACCAGGATAATAATAGTTACTTTCTGACCCAAATGAAACCAAAAGGGAGAAGGTGATGATAATTTTCCAATTATTAAAAGAACAAACAAGGAAAAAACGAGTTAGGAGACACATATTTATATAAGCAAAAGAGAATGGGTAAGATGTAATTAACATGACCATGTACAATGAAAAGCAGAAGATGAGGAAAAACATATTTGGTATGCAATCTCCAAACAGTGAAGAAAGATACCATTAAAAAAAGAAAATCTCATAGGTTAATTATCAGGTATTATTGTTAAGTAGGAGAAGCTCAAAATTACTTGGTAGAAGAAAAACAATTATTATGGATTATTTAGGATTCCAAAATCAAGGTGTTTTACTATAGGAAATGCCTACAATAAAAAACTTTTACAAAAATTACTAAATATACAATCATAATCTAAAGTACAAGAAGCCTTATGGGTTTTATTTTTTTAATTTTTTATTTGTTCGAATTAGTTATACATGACAGTAGAATGCATTTATGCATTTTGATAAATGGAGTATAATATCTTTTTTCTGATTGTACATATTGCAGGATCACATGTGGTGTGTGTGTATATATTTTATATATATATTTATATGCATACATATATACATATACAAATATATATAAATATACAAATATGTATGTATATATATGTATATATATATATACATGAGAAAACCCATATATAATGGGTTTTCCATTCTATGTTTAATCCTCCTATAGCAAAACCCTCCAGATGTAAGTATTACATATAATGAAACTATTACCTTATTTATTCTGGACATGATGTTTCTATTAATTTGGTCTAAGAGTGCTAGCTTTTCATGGCTAGGCATGTGACACTGTGAAGATAAAATTAGCAATCCACTAAAACTCTGGTGATTCTTTAGGTATATTTAGTTACATCTAACCCATCCTGTAGTAATAGTTAATTTCGAACTCTTCATTTATCCTTACTAAATATACTCTTACTAAGTTTGAGGGAATTTGCTTCAACCTGCTGATAGACTCTAGAAGAATCCATGTAACAATGTCAGCTGACATAGAAAAAGCGTTTTATAAAATTCAACAACTATTCATGATAAAAAAATCTTAGAACAAAACAAACAGCTGAATTTTTTATCTCATAAAGAGTATCTAAAAACATCCCCATATAGCTAAAATCTCAGTTATTAGTAAAAAAAAAAAATGAAGTGATTTCCCCCCTAAGAATGAGAACAAGGCAAGAATGCCCACTATTCATCTCTCTTAGACAACAAAATACCGGAAGTTCTGTCCACTCTAATAAAGCAAGAAAAAGAAATAAAAGACATAAAGATTTGGAAAGGAAGAAATTACCCTATTGCTCTGCAGACTACCCTACTTGTGTAGAAAATCTCAAAGAACCTAGAAAAAAACTCCTAGATTTAATAAATGAGTTCAGCAATGCTGAAACAGTCACAGTCCGAGCATGGAAATAAATTGTATGTGGAAACAAAAAAGTCAATACTACTAACAATTGCTCTAAAGATAATGAAATGCTTAAATTCTGTACATATTTTGTTAGATTTATATCTCTGCAATGAAAACTACAAAAAGCTGATGAAAAGAAAACCTCAAACTTGTGGCAATATCTATGTTCATGGATTTACTAGACTTAACAGAGTTAAGACGTCAATTTTGTGTAGGATTAGGACAATTACTATAAAAATCTCAGAAAAGTTTTCTGTAGACATAGAATAGCTTAATCTAAAATATATATGAAAAGGAAAATGTTATAGAACAGTCAAGACAATTTTGAAAAAGAATAAAGTTAAAGGAATCATCCTTCTTGATGTTAAGACTTACTATATACAGTTTGAATAATCATGACAGTACGGTAAAAATTGTACATTGCTAACTGGAAAATCCGAAATCTGAATCAAATTTCTGAGCTCTCTGGATTTTTGGATTAGGGATACTCAACAGGTATAGTCTATGCAAATATTCCTAAATCCAAAAAACTTCAAAAATATGGAATACTTCAGATCCCAAGCATTTTAGATAAGGGTGGATACTCAATGTATACTTACAGAGGTATAGACACCTGAAGAACCTGAATAGACAACCCAGAAGAATCTATACAAATATGTCCAATTAAATTTTAACAAATAATGAAAACCAAATCTACAGAAGGAATAACCTTTTTAACAAACAGTGCTGGAACAACTGGACATTCATAACTCCAAAATGAACTTCAGCCTGCACCACAGAGTCACAAAAATGAACTAAAAATATACCATGGACTTAAATATAAAACTAAAACTTCCAAGAAAAAAAGAATAGAAAAAAAACTTGGAATCTAATTTCTTGAATTTGACACCAGAAGTATTATTTATAAGAGAAAAATGTGATAAGCTAGCCCTCCAGATTAAAAGTTTTGCTCTGTGAAAGACCCCATTAAGATGAAAAGAAAAATTATAGACTAAAAAAAATTAGCACATATCCAACAAAGTCTTGAATCTAGACAATTCCCCAAAATCAATATTTAAAAACAATACATCCAATATAAAATGGGCAAAAGACAGAGACATTTCACCAGAAGGGATACACAGATGGCAAATAAGACATGAAAAGAGGTTCAATATGATTAGCCTTTATATAAATACAAATAAAAATCACAAAGATCTATCACTACACACCTGTAGAAATGGCTAAAAAAAAATTAGTGCTTACACCAAATGGTCATGGGTATGCAGAGAAAATGGATTACTAATATATAGTTGGGGGGATGTAAGACAATACTGACATTTTGGAAAAAAGTTGACTAGCTAAAAAAAATAAAACAACTAAATATATAGCTCCCATACATCCTTTAAAATGCCCTCATGAACATTTTACCCAAAGAAATGAGGGCTTATTTTATAAAAGAATCTTACTCATAGCAGTTTAATTTGGAATAATCAGATTCTAAAATCTCCTTAAATGTTCTTCAGTGGGTAAATGATTAAAATATGGTAAATATATACCATAGAATACTACTTAGCCACAAAAAGGAATAAACTCTTGTACTGATACATGCAACAACACTGACTGAACTTTACAATGATCGCAAAAAGTCAATTTCAAGAAGATATTTACTGTATGATTGTATTTATATAACATTCATGAAATAATATTATAAAGATGAAGAACAAATTATTGTTTGCTAGGGGTTAAAAATGAGGAAAGGGATAAGCATGGCTATAATGGGTTGAATAAGGAAGCCTGTGGTATAGGAATATTAAAAAAGTAGAGAGTGGCTACATGAAACTATACATGATATAATTACATAGAGTTATATACACACACAGATGAATGCATGCATAACTGGTAAAATATGAATAAGCGCTTTGGATTGTACCAATGATAATTTTTGGGTTTTGATATTAGACTATAGTTATGTTAGATATTAACACTGGGTCAAACTGCATGAAGGATGCATGGGACCTCCCTGTGTATCTCTGAAGTTTCATGTGAATCTACAACTCTTTTAAAATAAAAAGTAAAAAAACATTCTCTTCTCTGTAATTTACTAATAAAATCAAATAGACTTTGGATTATTAATAATCAGTGCTTAACAACTTTATATTATTGGAAATGAAATTTGTATCTTGATAACATAATTTCTTACATAATAAAGACTGAAAATATAGCTATGTTCATATGAGAAATGCTTTCTTATTAGTAGAAAATGTTACTACTCTGATTTTTTCAGTTTGACATCTAAAATAATTTATAGAGTAAGAACTACACTAGGTAAAGCACAGTATCTCTTAACAAGATGCAATTAAAAAAAAGAATAAATGTTTCAATGTGAGTTAAGAAGATGCACTGCTTTGTTTCTAAGTAAAATAACTATAAAAACTGACTTTATTAAAGGTATCCCATTTCTGAACAGAGAATATTCCAAAATCTGTTTCCTTGGGAAAATAATGTTATCAAATCAAATGACACAGACATTATCAAAATTTAAAAAGAAATTTAGTTGATTCTAAATATGAATGTAAATGGATAAGTTAATTTTACCTGATTTCCAACTTTGCCACTTCAGGTAACTCTCCAAAATTTATCTCTTCTACCTCCAGTTCTTTAATAGCAGCCAGAATTTTCTGCTGATCTTTACTGGTAATTCCATTCTAAGTAGAAATAATTTTAAGGTGTAGTTAAGATAATTATACTGGAATAATTTAATCTTCAAAATCATTAAAGAAGTTTTCTGCTTAAATCTGCATCTTGAGAAACAGACATATTAGAAAACATTATACTAAAATATATGGTTTGCTTGTAAGTTAACTGATGAGGATATTTATACTATTAAAATATTTAGGCATATAGTTAATTATAGTCAATTTTTTTGCAATACATAATACTTGTAATAGACTCTCAAATCCAATTACTAGATTTTAATACATAATAGTCAAAACAAGAAAATACAAGCTGATTTAGTTAAGTAGAATGCTTATTTTGATTTTTAATTATATTAATAATTTCAAGTTTCTAATGTGTTCAGGCAATAAAGTTCGTTGCTTTTCTAGATAGCCTATTTATCAAATATCTCTAATATTTCTCACCCTATTTTTGAATTGTTAATAATATTAGATATCAAAATAATGTCTTTTGTATTTTTTCTTTTTAGATATACATGAAAGTAGAGTATATTTTAACATATTATACATACTTGGAGTATAATATATCCTAATTAGGATCCCCTTCTTGTGGTTGTATGTTATTTGGAGTTTCACTGGTTGTGTATTCATATATGAACAAAATAACGTCTTAATAGTTTTGAGAAACCAACAATAGTGGTACTATTTGGAAGGCACATATCTATACCCACATGCATTTTTTAAAAAACTCCTTTTATTTCTAAGAAGTCTGTTTTGCAAATCTATTTCACATTTGGAAATGAAGCACTGATTTTAATTGAAATATCATGACCACCTAAAGGAAAAAAATCACAACTTTAAGTCTTTCAATGTTTTTAAAGTAACAATGCTATAATCAGATTTTAAAATTGGTTTTTCATAGTCATATTTAATCAAGAACCTAAGAAAATATCAATCATAGTCTGTAACCCTAGGATTCTTGAAACAGAAAATAAAAGGAGACCCAATTTAAAAAAATCAGTATAGCTGGAGTTTTTGAAAATGATACTAACCTTTGCAAATTCATCCTTTTTCATGGTCAAAAGGTGTCTTAAAGTTATATCCCTTTCCTGTAGAAAAGGAAAGAAAACCTATCACCATTCACTATAAATAGTACAAAGGGAAGTAGGTAAGTGTACATAAGAGAGTTAACTGCTGAACTCAAACTTCTAACTTTCTAGAGACAATATATACTCACCTAAAAAAGTATAAATATAGTTTTCCAGATTCAAAGAAAATGATTACTTTGAAATTACTTTTCAATTTTGCTTACATGAAAACAGTTCTATAAAATTGGACAGAAATTATATTTATACGGAAGATTTCTCCAAATAGAAAAAAGTTTCAAAATTGTACAATAAAACCCAATTCCAGCTGGGCATGGGGGCGCACGCCTGTAATCCAAGTGGCTTGGGAAGCTAAGGCAGGAAGATGTAAGATCAAAGCCAGCCTCAGCAAAAGTGAAGTGCTAAGTAACTCAGTGAGACCCTGTATCTAAATAAAATACAAAATAGGGCTGGGGATGTGGCTCAGTGGTTGAGTGTCCCTGAGTTCAATCCCTGGTGCACCTCCCCCCCCCAAAAAAAAATCCCAACTCTAAAATAACTGAACAGAATGTGCACACTTCTAAGGGGAACCTGTTTTAAGTACTATTTTATTGCTTCAGTATCCTCATAGTAATTCTCACCTACTTAAATCCACAATGCCTGCTTAAAGCACCTAGGTAATTAATGCATGGCATGTGATCTAACTTAACATTCAAAACAACCTTACATTAGCTATTACTGTCCTTAGGGAGAAAAAAAATGTTTAAGTAACAAATTTTGGTCAAAAATCAGAATAAGAATCTAATGTCAGGTTTGTTTGGTTTAAAATCATGCTTCTAGTATTCTATACAAAAAGATCAGAGACTGCAAAAAACAAATGGCTTAAGTATTTATAGAGGCATTAGACCATTGGCAAAAGTTGTTAAATTCAACTAGCAAATACTTTATGTAAATATCTATAATAGTAAAATTTGGGGATACTTACTATAAGTTTAAGATGGGATATATTACAAATTATGCAGAAAAGGTACATTATTCATTCATAGGCATCTTCATGAATTAAAATTTAATGTTATGTTAACCAACAAATAAACATATAAAAAACTCATTGTCGGTTACCCGAAATCTCACCTTTAATAAATCTGTCATATGTTCCAGTCCAAGACCATGTAAAAATATTTCCAGATCTCCAAATGCTGTGTATGAACTATACATATTTATAGCAATGTCAATTTCAGAACAGACTATAAATGTACAAATAATAAATATATACTTATATTTCAGAGAAACAATTAGACAAGAATGAATCCATACAGAATATATTTGTAAATTTACACTCCAGATTTGATGCTGTATCAAGGATTGAGCAAGTGTTAATTCTTTTTCCTCCCTGCTGGATTGGAGGCTGAATCCAGGGTTTTGCATATGCTAAGTGCTTCACCACTGAGCTATACCCTCAACTCAAAGCAGAGTTTCCTAAGCAATGATATGAGAGAAAATGGGTGATGGTAAAATGTAGCTCATCTTTCCTAAGAATGAAAATATTCATTAACATTCAATAACATAATTGTAAAATTTCTGCATGTAGAAATGTCTTTAATTGTGATAAGTAAAAACTAAGTAACAACTTTAAATGGGGTAGAGAATGGTTTTTAGTTATATACTGAACAATAGTGTTCAGGAAAAAGTATTTTTAGTTTTAGCTTAAAAATGAGCAATATGCTAAAAATACTCAGAAAACAAGGGATAATAGACTGACTATTAACACAGTTGCTGAATCCCTTAAAAATAAATTTTACTGATACTTTACTCAAAGTTTACATTCAACGTCAAAGTTGTTATGATTAGTATTAGTACACATAAATACACCCTCTAAAATTATGGAGAACAATGCACCTAAAATCCAGACATTTCTAAGTGATATTTAAAAATGCTTGTCAAAATTTAAAATATCATATATCTTAAATAAGTCATCACATTTACTATATGTGATAAAAGCATGCATTTTTAACTTATTTATAGGAATTCCGTTGAACTAAAATACATTACCCAAAAATGTGATCTTTTTCTTTATCAGAATCTGCTGTCAATAGTTTACAAATAGTCTCTTCTTTAGTTAGCTGTTGATGCTTTCCTTCCAATGGATTTAAAGTCAAAGAAAGAAAGTTGAAGATCTGAAAAGGTTCACAAATTAGTCAAATGTAGTTAATAGTTTTATATACTATAATGGCACTTAAAAAGAAATAATATGATTATTTTTCAACTGGAAAATAAAATTTTAGGAAGGTGTAAGGGACTCAACTTTCATGACCTGTTACCCTGAGAATAACTTTTATAAAATCAAGTAAATTCTTCCTTGACATAAAATAAAGGAGTATAACTAATTCAAAATAGTAAAACTAGAGAAAGAGAGTAGTATTTTTAGTAATATACAATACAAAACTAAAACACCATTTTGAAAAATGACTCAGAAAGATTAAGTAGTAAGGAATCACTTGAAATACATTGCTAAGTGGGAAGGAAGCAATAAACTTGCCTAAATGTATACAAATCTCAACTATATACCTCAAAGCAATATGGTAAAATTTCTTAGTTTTACAATACAACTTTTTACAAAGTCAAGGCTATGTCATATAATCAGTCAAAATATAAGATCAAATCTCATTATAAGAAATGATTTATGATTAAATATAACCTTTGATGCTCATAAATTATATCAAATTCGGTGTCATCTACCCAAAATTTGATTATGCAGTAAACTAATATTTAGTTTTCAAATTTTCAAAGGTTAGAAGAAATAATGCAAACATCTTTTTGAAAAAAAAAAAAAAAACCACTTGGTACTGGGGATTGAACCCAGGGGTGCTTAACCACTGAGTAATATTCCTAGTCCTCTGAATTGCTAAAGTGCCTTGCTAATCTCCTAAAGCTGGCTTCGAGCTGCAGGATTATAGGCATGTGCCACCCTGCTTGGCTTTCTTTTTGAAATTTTACAAGACTAGTGATTAGGCTCTACTTGAGAATAACTGGAAATATACATTTTATTTGGAAAATGATATGCATGTTTCTTAGATTGCTCAAAAATTAGTGAAATTATTTTACATGCAGTGTAAGTGGCATGGTCTAACAATTGTACGATAGAGCCTTTAGAATTTCACATACTTTAAAATTCGGAATCTCAGTGTTATGAACTCTTGAACTTAATTTTACAATGGTATTGTACTTGATCCATGCTTAGAAAGTACAGACCTCTGGCTGAAGCTTTACTATTCACACCACAAGTTTGCATTCATAAATTATTTTAATATATGGCAAATATTCATTATTGAGTTTTAAAATCTGAATGACATCAGATCATATACCCAAGTATGTTATCACTTTACCATATAGCTTGTCACACATATAGGAATAAATGTTGCTTAAAGGATTTAACTTTTAAAATGTCTAACATCTAGAAATTAAAATTATAAAACAATGTTTTAATTATGTGTTCAAATCTTGACACTTTACTGTCTCAATATATGTTAATTTTTAAAAATCTAAACCAGTTTGTAATGTTAGTCTACTCTAATTTCATTACTAGTGACAGAATAAGACTTATCCTTTAAAATAACTTATCACATTATAAATGTTTTTGATTTAGTAGATGAATACTGTAGCAAAATATTTGTTGGTTGGAGAAAAAATACTTATACATTTAATAATAGCTGAAAAAACTATTATTACACTTGTGAATTCCAATAAAATAAAAGTTCTACATAAGATAATGTGACAAACCACAGAAACAGATAGATGTTTAATATAGAGATGGGCACCTCAAGATGTTTATTTCTTTTTGCAATCTCACTTGGTGTCTTTCCATCTTTGGTTTGTAGCATTTTATTGGCTCCAAGTTCAAGCAACTTCAAAACTACATTTTTATGACCTTGACGTGCTGCCCATGTTAAAGCCTATAAGGGGAGGAAAAGAGGATTGCTTAAAGAGAAGGAGTGTACATGAGATAGATAGGAAATGTTTTTAATAGTACTAATGGCACATTAAAAAATTTGATAATTTTTGGTTTATTTACAGAATGATGCAATCTCTTCATTTAACAATATAAACATAATTCCCACACTATAGTGTAACATACTTCCCAAGCTATAATAAAAGCAGACTGCAATGTTCACTGATTATAAAAAACCAAATATTTTACAGTTAAGCAATGTTATGAAACAAAATGATTTATCTGCCAATCACCAAAATGTTTTCTACAAAAAAGGAATCCTTATGTAAATTCAGAGTCCAGTTTTGTTGCACATTATAACTTCTGTTATGAATAATGACTACAAAAGTCAAATAATTCCTTTTTTCTCATTAATCTGTGGCTGCTTTTCACCAGTGATTATATCCTAGCTCTTCTATAATTATTACTTCTTAAAAACTCTTTTGGTAATAGAAACAACCAAACATCTACTTTTGTAGATTATGGATAATAATAATGAAAGAGCAAAAATTAAAAAGAAATATTGTAAAAGTGTTTATTACAGCATAACCATTCTCATCCTGGGCATTAACTTCTGCTCCATGGCCAACAAGAAGAGAAACAACTTGAGGGTGACCATCCCGTGCAGCATACATAATAGGAGTCATAAGTCTCCTGAAGAGGAAGAAAAGAAAATTTGTGTTAAGGTTGCCAATAACAACTGCTCAATTTCATGAATTTAATTATATACAATACTATCAGTATTGTTTTGATAGCAAAGAAAAACACAGAAAAGCATTAAATAAGTCAGGTGATTTAAAAATCTAATTTTCCAGGAAAAAGTAAATATAAAAAAGAGATGACACTTGAAGTACTGAATGCTAACACAGCACCCTCTAGTGAAGAAATGTATAAAAAAATTACTAAACCACACTTTCTAATGTTTTATTAATTTATATATTCATCTAGGAAATTATCAGGTTGCCTGCATTATGCTTATGCTGGGGATATAGTGATGAATGACACAAATAAGGCTCCTCCTTCACTGGATTTGCTAATTCTAAATGCTTATTACATATTGTGTAATTATGCTGAAAACTGTAAAGTTTAAAACTTTCCTTTATTTCTTAATGTATCATATTATGATTCTATTTATTTATTTTTGCAGTGCTGGAGGATTGAATTCAGGGTGTTGTGCTGCAAGGCAAGTGCAATACCAACTGAGCTATATCCCCAGCCCTTATGATTCCATTTTAGTTTAAGACTAAAAGAATTTTATTCTGATTTGAAGGCATACTCTAATCAAGAAAGAGATCAGTACAATAATTTAGCCTGCCTAGAAATTTTGAAAGTATTTTCTGGGAGAGAAAAATAGTTTCTGTTTAGTTTATCATTTCCCAAAATTAGAGATTCAGTCTCTCTACTCCTGGAAGTTAGTCAGCTTAGTCCTATTCCAAAGAACACTAGATTCTATCAGTTCTACTTGGGCTGAATTTAACACATAGTCTATTTTTAAAGGGGGTCTGACATTCTGGGACCAATCTTCCTTAATCTTCCCCAATATCTGATTTAGAAACAAATAACTTCAGAGAACAACAAATTAAATAAGTTCAGAATTCTGCATTTTAAGAAAGTTTATATTGGTTATTCATATTACTTACAATCTCTAAAAACAAATTTTTTTCTCTATAAGGCTTATTAGTGTTATTCTGAATCTGATAACTTCATACCAATGTCTATAGCACAAAACAATTCACACACTTTTCTGTTTCTTCTATTTCCTAGTATATTTTGATTGTCTTATTTGAAATGATATGCTACTTAAAACATTTCCTTTACCTTGAATATTTCCTACATAGTAATTTTATTAAGATAGATAATTTTTATAAAGTGAAGATAGAATTTTCTGGATAACTTAAGTAAATGTAAAAAGTACATGCAAAAGAAAAATTATGAATCAACTACTTATTCCAATTCTTTACTACATCTAAATAAGACCTCTTGGTATCTTTCCTCCACTCCATGTCCATCCCACAAAGCCCAAATCTGTACCTCTCAAATCTTTCCTATTTCAGTAAGCCATCAATAAATCCATTACTCAGGCATAGGACTAGTTCATGACTCTTCTTTATCACTCCATATATAAGTCATAAGGAGGTCCTAAGGACTCTACCTTCAAACTATAACCTGCATCTGAGCGCACCTCTCATCACTTTGTTAGACACGGCAGCAGTCCAAACCATATTACCTTTCTCTGACCTGTATTGTAGCAAGAGTATCATTGTTTTCTATGCTTTTCTTCTTATCCACTTAAGTTAATTCTCTTGGTAAATGACAAGTTGTTCCCTTTTCAGGGATGCAATGTTGCGCTGATTACTGACTACTGAGAAAAGCTGAATTTATCAAATGGAACAGTAAAATTCTATGACAGTCTTGCTTATCTAAAATTAATTGCCTTTTTAATACTGTTTAAGTGAAACCATCAATAATGTTCCATGACAATTTTGAAAGGAAAAAGAGCAGTTCTTCTAGTATTTCCTACTTGTTCCAGTTAAATGAAGTAGTAATTTCACTAACTCCTCAGGAAAGTTTAAAAAAATACATATTAACTCATATACTCAAGTAACATAGTAACTATTTGTGCAGATACTCTTTCAATACTAATTTTCATCTTATTTCTTAAGATTCAATGTAAGAATTCTCATTCTCTTTTCAAACTACTGCAATTTGGTTCTGCATGCTCCTTGTAACAAACAATTTTTTAGCTTACTGTATTTTCATTAATTTTGACTTATATCACAAATTTTCCTTTACTTGGTTTACTTCACTTAACATTAGTAATGTTTGATATTGACATTCCTTTCTTTTGGCTTAAAATTACTTATGAAATTATCTTCACACTCTTTTTCTTTAACCATTCTTAATGAACAGGATTTAGCTGGGTTTTTTTAGGCCAATATCTCAGTCTGTCTTTTAGGTGATAAATCCATTACATTCACATTTAACATAATGACTGACAAAATTCTTTTCCATTTTTGCTGGTTTACTACTCAGTACACTTTCCTCTTGAAAATCTGGTGACTCTATGCTTAAAAAAAATCTATTAAACATTATTATTTTTCTTTGCTCTTAGTATCCTACAACACCTAGTACAATTTCACTCAAAATGTCAGTCGTGCCTCTGCTCAAGATGATGGCTTTACATTCCCAAGTGTATGCAAAAGTCTTTATTTTGCCCTTACTCTTGAATGACAGAATGACTAAATGCACAATTACAGATCCCCAAGTTTACTTCTCAGACTATTTGTCTCCTTCCACATATAGCTTCTATATTGTGAAATATGTTAGATGGAAATTTCTGTATAGAAATTCCTTATAGGTAAACTGTCTCTTTAGTAAGCAACTTTTAGGAATTTTGCTTTATTCTTCACATTTTGAAGTTCACTATGACATGTGTTTATTCATTTTGGGAATATTCTTGGCCATTTTTGCTTCAAATATAGCAATTCACTTCCCTTCTTCTGAAACACTTGATAGATGTTAGGACTTCTGGAAAGATTCTCCATGTCTTTTACCTTTTCCTTTATATTTTCCATGTGTTACCTTTTGTGTTGTATTCTAGGCAAGTTCTTCACATCTAGCTCCTAGTCCATTAATCGACTCTTGAGCTGAGTCCCTTCTGAAATTTTCCATATTATATTTAGTTTTAGTAGTCAATAGTTTTCATAATTCACTGTATTTGTTTTATAATTCCTATTTGTTATTTTGTGGAGTCAAATTCACTAGTCTAAGTCAATCTTTTACAGAGTTTATTGTCCCTGTTTCACTTCATGATGCTTACCTTATTTTGATTTTAGTGATTTATGGCTGTTTACCTAATTTTCAGCCTACTATATAGGTCCTCCAAAAACAGAAGATTCAAGTCCCCAGTCTTCACTTTGCCTATTAGTAATGCAGTTTTTAGATATTGCCAGAGTTCCCATCTATTCCTTTCATCAGTTATTACTTTACCATTACAGAGGTAATTGTTTGCTTTTGTTTCAAATAGAAATTTATCAAAGTATTTTAATGCCTTGATATCTAAAATTTACCTTGGGATGGCAAGGCTTCAGCATATTATTCTCTGCTTAACATCTTAAAAAGTTAAATTTATTTTCCAAAATTTTCTAGACTGTTTTCATCAAGTTCTTCTAGCATTTTTTAAAGTATTCATTGAATTAAAACAACCCCTTTAGCATGCTGAATAAGATGTTTAATTTTATAAATTATATTTTTAAAAATGTCTCCTTTAATGCTGAGTCAAGAAATAACACATCTGCTTGTTCAATCTTCTTTTATTTCACTCAATGTAGTTTTAAATTTTCCTTTATTTAGATCATTCATGTTTGTTGTACACTTCTATCTACATATTTATTTATTCATTTTTGCTCTTTAGAATAGGATCTATAATCTCATTGTATTCCCCAATTGGTCATTATTTATAATTTGAAAACCAAATGAACTTTGAAGATTAGTATAAAAAAATTCTAGGAGAGATCCAAGGTGGTGGACTAGAGGCAGGCTGCATTCCTTGTCGCTCTGTAACTCTGGATTCAAGCAGAGGAAAATCTGTTTCTCTGTGAGGCAGTCTTTGCTCCTCATCAATCCCCTCCTGTTTACCCCATTTGTCTACCTTGATCACCTACAAGTCTGACAGCATATTGACTATATTTTGAGTGCAGATTGCTCACTGATTGCTGCCTATCATCCACCATTTGTCTGTTTGCCTGCCTCTGGCCTGCCCATCGCCTGCCTTTCACCTACTTATCACCCACCAATGGAGGTCCACCTGTCGATGGTCCACCGGTAGTTTGCAGACTGCTCACAGATTGTCAGAGATTGCCAGCTGCCTGCTGTTGCCTGGAAGCCCAGTGTCACAGTACCCGCAGGTTTGGTTACACATGGCTGCCGCCATTTTGGGAAAACAGCCAGGACCTGCAGGACCCTGGGACTGACTGACTGCACCCTGCTCCAGGACCCCCCAGCCTGACTGACCATGCCCCACCTCCAGGGGCCTGGGCCATACTGACCACACCCCACACAGACTCGGCACCCACAATATGCTGCCTTCAAGAGACTCATCTCATAGAAAAGACTACCCACATACTAAAGGTGAAAGGATGGGAAAAAACCTACCTTGCACACAGACTCAGTAAAAAACCAGGGTTTCCATCCTTATATCAGATAAAGTGGACTTCAAGCCAAAGTTAGTCAGAAGGGATAAAAGGATAAAGACGGTCACTTCATACTGCTTAAGGGAGCCATAAATCAGAAAGACATAACAATCATAAATATTTATGCCTTAAACAACGGCATATCCATGTACATCAAACAAATCCTTCTAAATTCTAGGAATCGAATAGACCACAATACAATAATTCTGGGTGATTTAACCACCACAGTCACCACTGGATAGATATTCCAAACAAAAGTAAACAAAAAAGCCACAGAACTCAATAACACAATCAATAACTTAGACTTAACAGACATATATAGAATATTCCATCTCATCAACGAGTGAATACACTTTCTTCTCAGCAGCACATGGATCCTTCTCTAAAATAGACCATATGTTATTCCACAAAGCAGCCCTTAGTAACATACAAAAAATAGAGATACTACCTTGTATTCTATCAGATCACAATGGAATGAAATTAGAAATCAATGACAAAATAAAAAACAGGAACTACTCCAACATCTGGAGACTAAATAATACGCTATTGAATGAAGCACCAATAACAGAAAACATCAGGGAGGAGATAAAAAATTCTTAGAGGTAAATGAGAATGATGATACAACATATCAAAATCTCTGGGACTCTATGAAAGCAGTACTAAGAGGAAAATTCATTGCATTGAGCGCATTCAAGAAAAGAATAAAAAGTCAACAACTAAATGACCTAACATTACATCTGAAAGCCCTAGAAAAAGAAGAACAGAACACCAAAAGTAGTAGAAGACAGGAAATAATTAAAATCAGAGCTCAATGAAATTGAAACAAAAGAAACAATTAAAAAAATTGACAAAACAAAAAGTTGGTTCTTTGAAAAAGTAAACAAAATAGATAAACCCTACTAACAAAGAGAAGGGGAGAGAAAACTCAAATTACTAAAATTTGTGATGAAAAAGGAAATATCACGACAGACACCATTGAAATACAAAACATAATTAGAAGCTAATTTGAAAAACAATACTCCAACAAAACAGAAAATCCTAGACATGAACAAATTTCTAGAGACATATGAGCCTCCCAAACTGAACCAGGAGGACATACAAAATTTAAACAGATCAATTTGAAGCAATGAAATAGAGGAAGTCATTAGAAACCTACCAACCAAGAAAAGCCTGGGACCAGATAGATTCTCGGGTGAGTTCTACAAGACCTTCAAAGAACAACTTATACCAATATTCCTGAAAGTACTTCATGAAATAGAAAAGGAAGGAAACCTTCCAAATTCATTCTATGAAGTATCACTCTGATACCAAAACCAGACAAAGACACATTTAGGAAAGAACCCTTTAGACCAATATCTCTAATGAATATAGACACAAAAATCCTTAACAAAATTCTGGCAAAGCACTTACAAAAATATACTAAGGAGATAGTGCACCACAATCAAGTGAGGTTTATCCCAGGGATGCAAGGTTGGTTCAACATCTGGAAATCAATAAATGTAATTCATCATATGATTCTTTCAATAGATGCAGATAAAGTATTTGACAAAATACAACACCCCTTCATGCTCAAAACACTAGAAAAAATAGGTAGGAACATACCTCAACATTATTGTAAAGGCTACTAATGCTAAGCCCACTAATAACATCATTCTTAATGGAGAAAAACTGGAAGCATTCCCTTTTAAAACTGTAACAAGACAGGGATGCCCACTATTACCATTTCTATTCAGCATCATGCTTAATATACTAGTCAGAGCAATTAGACAGATCACAGAAATTAAAGGAATATGAATTGAAAAAGGCGAACTCAAGCTGTCACTATTTGCCGAAGACATGATTCAATATTTAGAGGATCCAAAAAACTCCACCAGGAAATTTCTAGACCTAATTAATGAATTCAGCAAAATAGCAGGATATAAAAGAAACACACATAAATCTAATGCATTTATATACATAAGTGATGAAGCATCTGAAAGAGAAATGAGGAAAACAACTCTGTTCATAATAGCCTCAAAAAAAAAAAAAAAAAAACCTTGGGAATCAATCTAACAAAAGAGGTGAAAGACCTCTAAAACGAAAGCTACAGAACATTAAAGAACGAAACTGAGGAAGATCTTAGAAAATGGAAAGATCACCCGTGTTCTTAAGCAAAATTAATGTAATCGAAATGGCCATACTTCCAAAGGCGCTATACAGATTTAATGCAATTCCAATTAAAATCCCAATGACATTCCTCACAGAAATAGAGAAAGCAATCATGAAATTCATCTGGAAAAACAAAAGACCCAGGGTAGCCAAAGCAATCCTGGGCAGGAAGAATGATGCAGGAGGTACCACAATACCAGACCTTAAACTCTACTATAGAGCAATAGTAACAAAAATGGCATGATATTGGCACCAAAATAGACAGGTAGACCAATGGTACAGAATAGAAGACATAGAGACAAACCCACATAAATACAGTTATCTCATACTAGACAAAGGTGCCAAAAATATGCAATGGAGAAAAGATAGCCTCTTCAACAAATGTTGCTGGCAAAACTGGAAATCCATATGCAGTAAAATGAAATTAAACCCCTATCTCTCACCCTGTACAAAACTCAAGTCAAAATGGACCAAGGATCTAGGAATCAGACCTGAGACCCTTCACCAAATAGAAGAAAAAGTAGGTCCAAATCTTCATCGTGTTGGCTTAGGATCAGACTTCCCTTAACATGACACCCAGAGGCAAGAAATAAAAGCAAGAATCAATAAATAGGACAGATTCAAACTAAAAAGCTTTTTCTCATCAAAGGAAACAATCAATGTGAAAAGAGAGCCTACAGAGTAGGAAAAAAATCTTTTCCACACACACTTAAAACAGAGCACTGATCTCCAAAATTTATAAAGAACCTAAAAAACTTTACACTAACAATAAAGAGAACCAAGTCAAAAAATGGGCTAAGGAACTGGGCAGACCCTTCACAGAAGACATACAGGTGACCAACGAATATATGAAAAAGTGCTCATCATCTCTAGGAATTAGAGAAATGCATATTAAAACTACCCTAAGATTTCATCTAACTCCAATCAGAATGACTATTACTAAGAACACAAGCAATAAGTGTTGGCGTGGATGTGGGGATAAAGGCACACTCATACATTGCTAGTGGAGCTGCAAATTGGTGCAGGCACTCTGGAAAGCATTATGGAGATTCCTCAGAAAACTTGGAATGAATCCACCATTTGACCAGCTATCCCACTCCTTGGTTTATACCCACAGGGCTTAAAATCAGCAAAGTACAGCGATGCAGCCATATCAATGTTCATAGCTGCTCAATTCACAATAGCTAGATTGTGGAACCAACCTAGGTGCCCTTCAATTGATGAATGGATAAAGACACTGTGGTATATAAACACAATGGAATATTACTCAGCCATAAAGAAGAATAAAATTATGGCATTTGCTGGTAAATGGGTGGAGCTGGAGAATATCATGCTAAGTGAAATAAGCCAAGCCCAAAAACCCAAAGGCTGAATGTTTTCTCTGATAAGTGGATGATGATACATAATTGGCGGGGGGGGGGGGGGGGGTGGGGAGGGAGGGGGGGGTTGGCTGGGGATAAGAGAAGAAAGGAGGAACTTTTGATGGTGTAGAGGAAAATGGGATGGGAGGGGGTGGGGAAAGGAAGAGTAGATTGAGACAGACAGTATTACCCTATGTTCATGTAAGATTACATAAATCATGTGAATCTACATTGTGGACAACCACAGAAATGAAAAGTTGTACCCCATTTATATATAAAAATGTGGAAAAATACTGTCAGGTATAACTAAATATAAAAGATAGAAATTATAAAAGTAAAAAAAATTCCTCATTTTATACTTATTTCTAACAGTTTCTGAGTTGATTATCTTGGGTTTACCAAATATATAATCAATATATTGGAAAAATAATAATTTTGCCCTCTCTTCATTAAAAAAGAAGGTTTAATGATTTAATCTGAGGCACCAGAGTTTAATGTCATAAAGCAGAGGTCAGCAAAATTTTCCTGTAAAAGGCAAGAGAGTATATCTTTTAGGGCTGGTGGAACACAATGGGACATGCATGCCACACACACTCAATTTTGTTGTTTTAGCATGAATGTTGGCATAGACAAGAAGAATGAGCACAGTTGTGTTCCAATAAAACTTTAAAAGTCTGCCAACTTCTGGTTTAGACTATAAATTGTGAAATCAGTTTAAATCTAACTTTCAGTATTTCCTGGGTGAATAATATTAGGTACACCTCTTTAAGTTTTTATTGCCTCAGTTTCTTCATATGTGCATAAAAATAGTTTCTATACTTGTGACAATTATTTTTGATACTACCATAATCTGTGATAATGAAATAATAACATTCAGTAAGAAAATGACTAGGCATAAAATAAACACTTTGTCATTATTAGTTATTCTTATTAACTACATCTCATTTTCTTTTCTTGCACAACTAGAATGCTTTATCTTTCCTAAAACAATGGTAAAACAAAGACTGCTTCTAGGTGTCATTGTCTTGTTCCTGACATTAAAGCAAATGCTGCTAGGGTGTTTCCACTAAGCATATGACTAGTTCTGACTTCATATATATGTTTATAAAATTAAAGAACAATTCATCTAATCAAATTTTACTAAAATAGAAATCTGAAATAGATTTTAAAGTTTGTAAAATGCTTTTTGGCATCTATAGTAATGGTAACCTTCCTATTATTAAAAAAAATCCCTTGACTTATTCATATTTTCTCTAATAGCTAACCAATTTTCCATAGTTGACATGAATTTTATTTGATCATAGGATATTATTAATTTAATTTACTGATAACATTAAATATACTGCATTATGGATTTAGAATCTTTGTATCTTGGTTCATAACTGAGATTGATGTATATAATTTTGGGGGGCAGATAATTTTTAAAATTGAATTCAGAATCAGTGCTGTTTGCTTTATAAAAAAAGGAAAGGCTTCTAGTTTTTAAAATTCTAGGACTATTTAGACAGTGTAATCTGTTCCTTGGAAGTTTAAAAGAAGTAACTTGATAAATTCTCATCTCTGAGTCTGATACGTTTTTTGGAAATTAGCTCTCTAAAAAATTTTCTCAAAAAATGACTAAAAATCACAACATAAAAACTTTTGAAGCATAAATAAGAAACAAACTAGAAACAGATCTTCCACATACATAACAATAAAAAATTCTAAAAGATGCAATGTACAGAAAAATCTTGTAAATCAGTAAAATACATTTGGACCACTAAGTAAAAAAACCACACCGGATATGGGCAATTAATACACAAATATAAATAACAAAAATGTGGAAGACTAACCAATTATTATTGAAAAGCATGCAAGCAAAAATGAGGAATCATTATTTGCAAATAAGATTGGAAAACTGAGAACATAAAAAATACCTAGTGCTCTATGTATGGCCTCTTACACTCCTGGCAGTAGTTACTCAAGTTTTTCTGAAGAGAGTTTGGTAACACCTATCACATTTTCTAATATGCATAAACCTGTGTCTCAGTAATTCCACTTTAGGAATGTGTTCTGCGAAAAAAATTCATCTGAGGTGCCAAAGATATTTTCTATAGGATTCTTGTGTAACACTAAAAAACTGAAAACAATCCAAATGTGTATATGGAGTTGTTGTAAGCAGCAAGTAAAATTGTGTGAACCTGAGCAACAGGGTTTCATTGGCTCCACTGCACTTCAAGATAGTTTTTAATTTTGATTTTTATTTAAAATTCTCATCATAAAAATTCTGACACATTTTTGTTGTACCGTTTAAAACTGCCTGAATTAAACATGTCTTTCCTCTTTCTCTACTTCCTCTTCCTATCCACTGAATAATCATTAAGACCATCTTTAATTTACTTAACTCCTTCATTCTTCAAAACTAAGGTGTGGGAAATTAGCTTTTAGTAAGCTTTCACTTGCCATCTAGTTTTGTTAAGCTTTCCTACTTTCTGAGCTTAGAGATGCCCTCTATTACGTGGATGTCTTACTGTGTGGAAAAGCCTATTCTATGGTAATCTTTTCTACTGTAATGTCAAGTTCTTGAAGCAGGGACTGGCTCATTCGTGTTTTTGTCTCCTGCAGCTTAACACATATTAAGTTTAACAAAAACCATTTGAATTTGCTGGTGATATTAAGTATCCTCTACCAGATTTCCTTAAAAGTTTTAGTTGACAGTTTTTAAAAAGTGTTGTTTAAAAGGAAAGTTTATGTACATTATGTAACCAGAACTAAACTTTTTTCTGGATGAAATCTGTTATTAGTAGTCTTTTTGGTTATTCC
Organism: Glaucomys volans; assembly: GCA_020662805.1. Lineage (NCBI taxonomy): Eukaryota > Metazoa > Chordata > Mammalia > Rodentia > Sciuridae > Glaucomys > Glaucomys volans. The sequence goes on along the minus strand of JAJEJO010001134.1, from coordinate 484,859 downwards.
AATAAAACTTCCACTAGAGGGCATTCAAAGAAAAGTAGAAACAAAAACTCTAAACCTGGCAGGGGAACTAATATTACTTTATAATGGTGTAATTTCTCTGATCTAAGGGTAAAATGGTTGATTTCTCTTCATGCCATATTTTCAAGTACACTTCAGTATTATTTACTCTTTTTAATCTGATTAAAGCAATCATCTTATGGCTGGCAGGTTAATGAAACAACTATGATAAAGATTTTGACAATGATAAAATGCTCAGAAATAGAAACGCACTTCCGGCCATCAGTCATTTTATTACACTAACACTGACAAAGGCTAAAAGCTGGCAAAATACGAAATATGCCTTAAAATTGCTATGATTTGGATATAGTTTGGAAGTCCACCAAAGGTTTGTGTATGCAAAGTGTGGTCTCCAGACTGTGAAAATGGTAGATGGTGTGAAAACATTCAGAAGTGGGGCACAGTGAGAGGTCGTTGGGTCAGTTGGTGAGTTCCCTTGAAAGGTCTGAGTGTATTCATGTGTGTCTCTGGTTAGCTCTCATAAAAGGATTGTTATAAAAGGCCAAGCCAGGCCTCACCCAGTCTCTGGTCCTGTTTGAGATATGACTCCTGCTTTCACACATGCTCCCACCATTGCCTGTGCCATGAACTTGGCAGGCCCTCACCAGAAGTGAAATGATACAGGTGCCATACCCTTGAACCTCCAAAGATGTCAACTAAATAAGCGTCTTTCCTTTGTAAGTAGTGTACCTCAGGGATTTCATTATAAACACAAAAAATGGACTAATACAAAGGTATAAAAAAACAAGGATGCCAGAACTTGAGAAGTTTGCAGAGCTTCACAAGATTGCCAAGGTCATGAAGCTAAGTAGTAATAGGATCTGGAGAATGAAGTTCCGATGCCAAGATATTTCATAATTTTTTATTTTTAAAAAAGAGTAACTCTAATTACATTTTTTGGCTTAACAATGAAAAATTATGACTCTTTTACCATCATAATGCAATTTTACAATTAGGAAAACAATGTAAGAATGGCAAATGAAGGAAAAATATCTTTATTCAAGCTTATTTTCTTCCTGTACTCTCGTCAAAAAACTTCTGGTTATCATTATGCTGTTGAGTATCAATGCACTAAGTCTAGATAATCTGTAAAAAATAAATTATGAACTCATATGCTAGTTCCCTACCTTCAACTATTTGTTAGTTCTTTTAGGGAATTCATCTTAGTAGAATCAAAAAAATTCCTATGTCCCCAGAGCAATTCTTTCAATAACCTGGGATGACTTTAGCCATTATATGAGGCATGATAAACCTTCATGTGAAAGATATAAGAAAAAAATCCATTTTTAATGAAAACAAATGAGTTTTTATTTCAAATTTAGAATATAACTAAAGATAAAATGGTCAAATGAACTAATTTTGGAAGGTGGTTGTATAATTATAATCTAATAAGTACATATATTATTATAACAAATAAGACTTATCAAAAGGTAGTTTAAGCCAGGCATGGTGGCACATGTCTAATTCCAGCAACTCAGTAGGCTGAGGCAGGAGGATTGCAAATTCAAAGTCAGTTTCAGCAAATTAGTAAGACCTTGTCTCAAAAATAAAAAGGGCTAGGATGTGGCTTAGTGGTTAAGTGCCCCTGGGTTCTATCCTTGGTACCAACAACAACAACAACAAAAAAGTCTATTTGATGATGGATAACTGAGTTCAACTTACATATAATAGTTTCATATCATGTGCCAGATACTATTAAGACAAAGAAAAAATTTGAAAGGTTTTATTTTTTTGGTCTTGGTTTCTGAGTGTGTGTTGTTGTTATTCTAATTAGCTATATAAGAGTAGAATGCATTTTGACATATTGTACACAAATGGAGCATAACTTCTCATTCCTCTTGCTATACTTGGTGCTGAGTCATACCAGTAGTATAATCATACATACTGTCTCATTCTATCATCCTTCCCATTCCACCACCCACACTTCCCCCCTCACTCCCCTCTGCCCAATCCAATCCAAAGTTCCTCCATTCTTCCCTCCACGCCCCCCTCATTGACCACCAATATGAATCAGCATCTACTTATCAGAGAAAGCATTTGGTCTTTGCTTTTTTGGGATTGGCTTATTTCACTTAGCATGATATTCTCTAGTTCATCCTGCAAATGCCATAATTTCATTGTTCTTTAAGGCTGAGTAATATTCCATTGCATATATGTACTACATTTTCTTTATCCATTCATTTGTTGAAGGGCATCTAGGTTGGTTCCATAGTTTACCTATTGTGAACTAAGCTGCTAGGAACATTGATGCAGCTGCATCACTGAGGTATGTTGATTTTAAGTCCTTTGGGACTGTAAACCGAGGAATGGAATAGCTGGGTGAAATCATGGTTCCATTCCAAGTTTTCTGAGTAATCTCCATACTGCTTTCTATAGTTGTTGCACCAATCTGCAGTCCCACCAGCAATATATGAGTGTACCTTTTCCCCCACATCCTCACCAACATTTATTATTGCTTGTAATCTTGAAAATTGCCATTCTGACTGGAGTGAGATGAAACACATTTCTAAGTGAAAAGAACTGTGTGTGTTTGTGTGTTTTTGTACATAATTTAGAAAGAGAAAAAAGAGAATGGAAACATTGGCCAAACTGATTAAAGCAGATATCTCTGAGATAAAAAATTCAAGAAATTTGTTTAGTCAAGGAAGACTCATGCTTTACCACAGGGACTTATATATTATTTTAATATCTTATGACAAAATGCATTGACTATTAATACATTTTAAAAGGATAGTAATAAAATACAAAATAAACGACCATTTCCATTAATGTTTCCTAAATAGGCTATCTTAAAAAAGTGTTTCTGAAAGAATATTTCGGCCCATATTTTCAGAAGAAAGATGTCACATATTTACCTACAATTAGAAAACAAGTTAGTATTGAAAGCCAATATTGTAAATCTACCAAGCTGCTCTAGTGACATTTACAACCAAATTTATATTCTAAAAAAGAACACAACATTTTTCCCAGGGCATCTTCTGTTTATTAAAACAGGCAATAACATTGAATAAGTTAACAACCACACAGTTATTACGTCAAAACCTTGGACATTAGTTAATATGTGCTATCTTATCAGTGGTAATAAAACATCCATTGAAATTAAAATGTCATATCATTTTACAAAACCCTTATCTCATGACTAAACAATCTGAATATACCTAACTCCTATGCTAGAAAAATTGCCTTCTAAATGTAAAGAAATCTTTCTTTTTTCAATACAAGAAAAGGTTTCAGTGAACTGGAAAAAAAAAAAAAAAACCTCACAAATTCTAAAAACTAATGTCAATTACATGCAATTTTTAAAACTTTATTATTACTCTAACAAGAAGAATGCCAACTCCTTTCACAATGTTTCAAACTATGTTGTGTATTTAATAATCTAATATGCACCTTCTTGATTTTAACTTATAATACCATTTTCATTTCATTATCAATATAAAAAGAAAATAAGAAATGGTAAGTCCACACCACATCATAAATGCCAAGTTCCAATTAACTTGATCAAGGTCACTTTGTTTTCAGGCCTAAATATGATTAAGCTAAATTAAGTTAAAGCTTTTTTCTGTGCAATATTTCCCTATCCACTTTGTGGACTTTTTAATATTCAACTACCTACTATAATTTACAAATATTAAATTTTACAAATATTCAAATTTACAAAATATTCAACTACCTACTACAATTTGCAGAAAAAGACAGTAGAAACACACAAACAAAATACTCAGATATAGGTGGTTTAACACGAATATGTGTTTTGCAACAATTAGAAAAGTCATGCTGTTTAACTGGTTTGTGTTGAAAACTCCTAAATATAGGTAGGAAAGATGAGAAATATATGTACATTTTACTGGCAGATGCTGTTTGGATTAAATTATTGTAAATATCCTTATCAAACTTTTACATTCAAAGGCAATTACATATTAGAGCATAAATTTTTGTTCTGTACAAATAACATACCATCTACCCCTGAGTTATAAGAATAATTTTGATAATATTTAAAAGCAATTAACATGGGGCTTGGTATGCAGAAAACATTCAACTACAATTTAATTTAAAAACAAAAAACCTAACCCCCTCAAAGAAAAATTCTAAAGCCAAAATAAATAAATCAGTAAACTGCCATATTGGCTTGACAGAGTATACTATACTAAGTATCATCTGTAGAAAGATCTAAGAGAAACAAAAAATATGATTTAATTTAATTCCTGCGAGTTAAATTTAAAAATGGATTTCAAGTTGCCAGTTCTTTACCCTTACTCCCAAAAAAGGGAAAATAAAAATAATAAAAGAAAATATGATTAAAGCAACAAGTTCGATTTCTATGTACTAATTATGGAAAGCCTATCATGAAATATTAAATTAATGTTCTTTCCAAAGAGATTTTAAACAAAATCTTAAAAAACAGGTCTCTGTGGAAAACAAAGAATAACAGAGCTAACATACACAAAATAATTATAAACAAACAATTCAAAAATGTCCAAACTACTGATTTTTACTTCTAGTAATAGCTAATTAGATAAAAATTTGGACCAAAATTGTAAAGCATCTAAAAGAGCTTAATGAAAACAAATTTCAATTTCTTAAAAACTATAGAACTAAGATACCAAGGAACCAAAATCTAGATACCAAAAAGCCAGAAAGGTAAACTTTGCATTCACATTTGTTTTTTCCCTGAGGGCATCTACCAGTTCAGATGGGAAAATGAGCCACAGCTCATTTTGGTGGCCTGTATATGAGGAGGAACAAAACTGAAAGCCCTGGGCCTATTCAAGGTAGAGAGCTTGATAAATCATTCTTAAGACAAATTAAGCTGAGATCCAAGGGGCTGTATCTTCAGGGTAAGGACAAAGCAGAAATAACGCAGCTCTTCATATTGTATATTCCAAAATGTTCTAGAACCTCAATCCCAAATGTAAGATTACAGGAGTCCTGGACTTATTATCAGTAATAATAACCACATTTTTAAAATATACAAAATTCTCTCTGATGGAACCTCCTAGGACTCAATTAGTCCTCTAGTCAGATTTTAAACCTAATGACTAGCACCTAGTCATGAATGAGAAGCATGATAAACATTACTAACAGAAACAAACTTACAGAAATTGGAACTGCTCCATCTAGATGATATGTTTATCATATTAAAGAAACGTTGGGGGGAGTACCAGGAGTACTGAACTCAGGGGCACTCAACTACTGAGCCATCCCCAGCCCTATTTTGTATTTTATTTAGAGACAGGGTCTCACTGGGTTGCTTAGTGCCTCACCATTCCTGAGGCTGGCTTTGATTTGTGATCCTCCTGTCTCAGCCTCCTGAGCTGCTAGGATTTACAGGCATACGCCAACAAGCCTGGCTAAAGAAATTTTAATCTAAAGCTAGAAAATATTTTCAGGGAAAAAATGAGTTATAAAGTGACACCACAATTTTAAAAAGAAGCAAACAGATTCTAGAAATTAAAAAGTAACTCAAATGATTGATTCAATTTGTGAGTTTAACAATAGATTATAAGGTGTGTGTTACAGAACTACATGCATTATTCAAAACTGATCTAATTGTACAATAATAAGTATTTCATGTATGTAAATTATACACAATTTAAAAACTGTAAACTATTACATAATTTTCTCAGTACCATTTCAGAAAGATGTCTAATTAATTAAGTATAGGAAATTCAACAGCTTCCTCTTAATTTTTATTTTTCTATTTACCAGCTTTTAGTACAAATGAAACTAAGTGATTTGATTCAAGTAACTCATTTTCAGTATAAGATCTACAAACCCCTAGAAATATCTTTTTGTTCCTAATACAAGTAAATACTTTTCTTTTATACCCCACCCCATTTTATCTACAAACTAAGACCCTGTCTTTTGAACTGTTTCCATAGAATGAAAAGTTTCCATGCTACTTTTACATACCAGAACTGGGAAATCAGTCCCTAGTTTAGAGGGTGACCACTAAGACTGCTATTATTTTCACTGTATGAGAAAAGACTATGGGTCTCATTTTAGTTTTTTTTAAAAAAGTTAGTTAGTGTTCAATGTCTTTTGCAACTAGTAAGTATGTGACCAGGTAGCTTTCATAAAAACTATAAGCTTCATGGCCAACTCTTCACTTGTGCTATTTTTCTTGAAAAGTAATATTTCTCGGCAAAGGAGTTGCTCAACAAAAGGGAATATGTTAACAGAATGAAAGTAAATTCATCTAAAGTTCTGTTTTTCTCCCTGACATCTGAATAGTGGTTCCCTAATATATCCCTTGGCACATTTTACATGAAACTAAATAATAATATGATTTGTCTATACAATTCCCCCAAATTTCACTTTTCCTTTTACACTGATGTATATTATTCCTACCCCACTGTATATTCACTAATGCCATCCTTATAAAATCTGCAGCTTAAAAAGCACTATGACATGCTTTGTCATGACTTTATTTTATTTTCAGGACTATGAAGAAAACAATTCAGGAACTGTATTGGTTCAAGCTTTGAACATTAAAGAAAACAAAGTAGCTGAAAGTTTACTTTTCAAGTTATTTCTCATATCTGTTAGTTAAATACATAATTTAACCATGCTATAATCCATTTTAGTTGAGTACATACCAGTCTAAATCTTGTGCTCCTTCAAATTCATTAGCATTTCTAGGGTTTTCAGATTTAAAACTGCCTTATACTATGATTACTTTATAGTTTTTTGGCATGAGATACTAATTTTGTGTCATTTTAATTCAAATGAAATCTCTTTTTCCAGATATATGCTATATATCTGAAAGATTCCATCTAGTTCTTAAGAAGCAAAATAGTCTAAAACATATGATACTGGCTTGCTTAACTTCACATTCAGTAGAAGATGGTGAGTGAGTGAGAGGGTAAAGACTTGACTACCTATCATATCTTGGAGATGTAGTAAAAGAAATTTTAAAAACTGAGACACATCAAGCAAAAATCAATTTTCCACTGAACCCAGAGAGGCAAGTCTTATCTTATGCCACTTCTAAAGGTATAAATCAAAACCACAACACTTTTGGAAGTGTACTTCAGCTAGTGTCTTGAAGTTCATGTCCCAATTTCAAGGTGCGACTGGATCCAAAAGTTACTCCTAATTAGGGATATCATAAATGCCAGAATAAAAATTTCTGTGAATTGATGTGCTAAAAAATATGTAGATACAATCTTTTTCAGTTCTTTTTAATGTTTATTTGTTTAAATATTGATTATTTACTGTATAAGCCTTGGTCTTTTTCATTTTAAATCAGAGATTCTCAACTTTGTCATTTTAGGATTGGTATTCTTTGGAGGGCTGTCCAAAGAATACCCCTTTGGCCTCATCCACTAAATGCTAGTAATGTCTTAAAGGTATGACAATCAAAAATCCTTTTAGATATTACCAAATGGTCCCTGGGCAGCAGAACAGACCACCCTTGAAATCATTACAGTTAGATCAAAATCTTTTTCATCTGGGAATTATCTAAAGACATACTATTCATTTTTATTATTACAGATATTTCAACAGATGCAAGATACATTTGTTGTTTATTTTCTATGTATTGAGACACTATTTCATGTAAATTATCATCTCATTAATTGGTGAAGTCTTAGGCAAATAGAAACATTTCAATATATTGTCATAGTATTTGTGTAAAATTTATTACACAGAGAAAGTACTTAACAGGCTTTACTTTTATAGCTTGATCATCATATTCTTTTGAGTGAATTCATAGAAAATGATTATTTGATGTCATCTTTTCCTTTTCAGTCCAAATGTCTATAATATTCCTCTAAAAATTAAAAGTTAAAAGATCAACTTTTCTTGGTACTTTTATATAACTGGAATTAGGAACTTATGACCTAATTTCATTCATCAACTATTTGGCCAAGTAAACAAACATTATTTATGATTTTTAAAAATTCATGCTATTAAGTATTTAACAGAATGATAATCAAAAGTATCTTCAACATTTCTGAACCATCAGTAAGGCTCTTACCTACAAGCTACATTTGGATCAGCATTTCTTGAAAGAAGCAGCTCTACACACTTCAAGATCTGTTCTTCAGAGCCACGAGCAGAACATGCAGTCATCAGAACAGTCTGCTTATCTATAATGAGTAACAAAGCAAGAAAAAATCTTCTTGCTTTAGGAAGAATATCTAATTGACTTCCTTACCTTTAAAACATTTTATATGTTTATTGCACTCTAGAATTCTACAAACTTTTCCCAAATCTCACTCATAAGATTAATTCACCAAAACATGAGATCAGAAATGAATTCCTTTCATCTTCATAGTATATGTACAATGCACTTGTTAAGTTACTTCCCCAAGCCCCTTTCCTCAAGAGACTAGAAAGTGGTGAAGCACATGACTCTGCCACACTGCCTGAATATGAACAGTTTTTGATTAAAATTTGCCTTCCTCAACTTATAATTGGAAAACGAGCTGTACTCCTTAGTTTCACTTCTTTACTTCTCACCCATTTGACAGTTCTTGAAATCTAGCTTATAACCTCTCTATCATAATTGATACAACTGCCACATTCATTGGTTTCTTTTCAGTTCTGGTCTACTTGATCTCTCTGAACTCACTCTGTTCCCTAGGCTCCTATGGCATCAATGGGGAAGAGGGTAGATTAAAAAAAAGTTAAACCACTTCTCAATTAAGAACTCAGGAATTCAAAAGAGGTCACTATAGCCTATAGCTATAGTAGTGGTTCACTACTGACACAGCATAAAGATTCTAGTCCCGGCTCTGCCACTCAAAAACTTTTGAGTCCAGTGATGTCTTAATATCTCATTAGATCTAATTTATATGTATGAAATTAATACCTACCCTCTTTACCTGACTTGTGCTACCCCAGACACATAAAAGCATTTATGTACATTCTGAGAAAAATATGAAAGTGTTTTATAACTTTAAGTATTCCTCTGGTTACAAGGAGGAGAAGCACAGAAAGAAGTTTTTGAGCAGAATATTTTCTATCCTTTCAAAAATCCCATTCTTAAATATGGCTTTTATTGAGTGATATTTTTAAACAACAAAATAAAAAGCCTGATTAAATGTGAAACTAAGAAGCCAGGTGTGGTGGCGCACGCCTGTAATCCAAGCGACTTGGGAGGCTGAGGCAGGAGGATTGCGAGTTCAAAGCCAGCCTCAGCAACTTAGCGAGGCCCTTAGCAACTCAGTGAGACCCTTAGCAACTCAATGAGACCCTGTCTCTAAATAAAATACAAAACAGGGCTGGGGATGTGGCTTGGTGGCTGAGTATCCCTGAGTTCAATCCCTGGTTCCAAAAAAAAAAAAAAAACGTGAAACTAAGAGAAATTTTTATAAAATATATAAGAAACAACAGTGAGGGTTTTACAAGTATCTAATGTACAAAAAAAAGAATGTAAAAGTTAATTCTAAAATAACACCTATACCTTAATTATGAAGTGAATTCAACTGCCTATTAAAGATAAATTAAGTCAGATACAGTGGCACATGTGTGTAATCCAGTGACTTGGAGGCTGAGGCAAGAGGATCTCAAGTTTGAGGCCATCCTTGGCAACTTGGTGAGACCTTTTTTCAAAATAAAAAATATAAAGGACTAGGGATATAGCTCAGTGGCAGAGCACTCTGGCTTTAATTGCCAGGACTGCAAAAAATAATAAAAAAAAGTGACCTGTTAAATCAATATAACAAACTGGATTTGCATATATACTTTTCTTTTTGAGAGCATTCAAAGCACTACCAAGTGGAAATTATTTACTAACAAACACAGAAATAAATATATTTAATAAAATACTTTTGAAACAACTTTAAGTGATGTAATTAAAAGTTGAGTTTATAATTTTGTAAACTGATTTTCAAGTTTTTCCAAAAAAAAATTTTCCAAAAAAATGATCAGTCTTTTGATTTCTTCAGTTTATTTTTTCTTTAAAAATAGACAAATCATCTACCTCAAAAGTTAAGAGTACATACCTATGTGCTGTAAAGAAAACACATCTGGAATCTATCTTCTTGGAAAGAGTTTTTCAAAATGGATAGATTTCTAATTTGATTGTGCATATAATTTATATGATTCAACTAATAGGTTATTTTTCAAACTGCTTTAATTTTTTTCCTCCTTGCCCAACTGCTGCTTGGAATTCAAAGAATCACAGTAGACATTACCTAGTTAAGTTTTCTCAAACATCTTACCCTTATCGAAGCTTGCATTAGCACCTCTGTTCAAAAAGAGACGAACCATCTCTACATTGGCAACGCTAGCAGCATACATCAGAGGAGTCCATCCATATCGAAAGCTGGAATCTACACTAATGCCTGTAAACACAAAAACAAGTTTTTAGAAGTCCCTCCATCAAAAACAAAACCAAAAAATACCCTCACTGTAGTGTGTAATATATATATGCACAGAGACATACAACATATAGTTTATTCTATAAGAGGTTTTCTTGGTAATAATGGCCTTAGAAAAATAGTAATATTGTGACTAATAAATTTGCTAACTTTAGTTTCACTATAGGCACTATGAGACTTGATCTGACTTTATTGAATATAAATATAAAATAGTTTACAGTATAATAGGCTTTTCTATGCCACTTTTTTCTCTCTAGGGGAGCTGGGGAAGGTTTCAGAGAGGGAATATGTCTTTTAAATTAGAATATTTACATTTGGGCAATATCCAAGATTGCAAATACCACATATTTCCCTTAAGACATCCTAACTTCCGCTTCAACACAAAACTTACCTATGGGTGACCAGATAAAACATGAAGCTAAAAAGATAGGTTAGGGTTAGACTATGAAAGCTCTGTTATGAAATACAAACTATACTTTGTGATCCAGGGATTAATATCATTGTATTTGTATTATAAAGACAATACAGATATATCACTGTTGAGAATGGGACAGGATACAGGGAGACCAATTTATGAACATCAAACTAAGGGCAGGAGAGAGAGAGAGGAGGCAGGAGGGAGAGAGAGAACAAGCACATGTGCACAGTTTTGGGACAAGGGGTTGTATCACAAAAGGAGATTCAAAGATAGGATCATCAGAATTTAACATTACTTTGAGAAAAGGTAAAAAAAAGAATAAATCAAGAATTACTATTAGGTTCTACCTTAGAAAAATGGTAGTATTTGCTAATCTCAAGAAGGAAAACAACATTTCTGTTTCAAAGAAGGAAAATTTGTATGTGAAACACCACTGAATATGGAATTGGCTCTAACACTGTATAATTTACAGATTGTATAGTCTTTGGCTATAAAGTATTCCACTGGCAAAGATGAAGGTAATATTACCTAATACAAACCTGGGTCAGGTTTTTTTGTTGAAACACTAAGTCACTGAAAGACTATATATCTCCAATTCCCAACTGACTCACTTTAAGTGGTATAATGTAGATGAAAAACATTGAGATAAAACAGTACTTAACCGTCTCAGTACATACATAAAATGCTATTCAAACTTGTCAGCTCTTAACAAATTTTCCTCTTTAAACTGCTACAACTGAAAGCATATGAATGAGTTCAGAAAAAAAGTTTTCTCATTCTTTTCTTATTGACAGTACTGCTTGAATTGTGATAGTAAATACAGAAAGAAAAAAATCAAAGAAAAATAAATAAGGCATTTTGGTATAAAAATTCTTAGCAAACATCACCTCTAATATTTAAATTATTAAGTTCTAGATATAGTGTTTAAAGCAAGTATTTCATAAGGATTAATAAAATATATAGCTCAAAAATATTCAAAATAACACTACATTGTTTATGGATATAGACATATCATAAAAATATATTCATAGGAATGAATGATACATATCAGGTGCAGAAGAGTGATCATCTGTGTGGGGGTTTCTGTACCTTTCTGAAATATGTAAAATACTGCATGGAGAATTAAAAATATTAGTATACAGCAAAATAACGAACACTTGAGACAGCTTCAAAACTTAAATCCGCAGTCCTTTTTTATATTTTGTTTAGAGACAGGGTCTCCCTGAACTGCTTAGGGTTCTTGCTAAGTTGCTGAGGCTGGCTTTGAACTCATGATTCTCCTGTTTCAGGCTTGTGAGCTCCTGGGATTACAGGTGCCACCTCACCTGGCATGATTTTATTTTTTAATCAAAGTTTTCGACTGGTGTAGAAATGTTTCAAAAGCAAATGACTTTGAAAGGCAAAATAGAAATAGTTTTTAAAGAGTTAAATAAGGACATGTGGAATTAAATATCCGAAAGCAACAGTAATGGGGGTGAGACTGGGGACAAAAAGGTATCTTTCTACTTTATACCTATGTATTTATTATTGGTTTTTTAAAATAAGCTTTCAATTTTTTGTAATTAAAACCAAATTTCAAATGGTTGACTAAATACTTAGCAATAGGCTCTTTCAAGAGACTCAAAACCTGTATTTGCTATCAATCATTTCAAGTCCTAATCCTTCAAGAGTCTCCATCACTTTCATTGTACCTCGTCCCACTATTCCCAGGACAAATTTTTTTTTTTTCTAAAACAAATCTCTGCCTATTCTACCCCAACCAATAATTCAAACACTATATATACATTCACTTTAGTTATTCTGGCCTCTTTCTCCTTTTTCAATTTTCATTCAATTTCTTTCTTCAAGTAGAAACCCAAGTTCCACCACTTGTCCACCAAATCTAATATCCTTTTCATTTGCTGATAATAACAACATTTATACAGTTTATATATCCTTAATTTATACATTCTCTCATTTTAATTCCCGCTCTTCCCAACAACCCTTTTATATAAATGCATCTTCATTTTTAATTTTTTTTTCTTTTGTGGTGCTAGGGATTGAACCCAGGGCCTTATGCATGTAAGGCAAGCACTGTACCAACTACGCTATATCCCCAACCTGCATCCTCATTTTAAAAAGGGGTAAATTAAAGGTTAGGAAGGTTCACACAGAGCCATCAAGTGGCAAGGTTAGTAATTAAAGACTGATCTTATTTGTTTCCAAAAGGTTTTACTTCCTACCAAACTATGATCATCTCTAGCATGGAAGAAAAACACTTTGCTATATACAATCTCACCTATTTTGTGTGTGAATGTTTTGTAGCTGTAACAAGATGGTAAATATCTGTTATATCTTTGCATAATTACAACCATTACAGTAAAAAATTTACATTTGTACGTAAAGGTAATTTTAAAAACATTTAATTCACAGAAAATCATAATGGAACCCAGAACAGAATCATAATGCTTTACAAAAACAAAAAGATGCTCCAGAAGTTTAAGTAATTTTCCTAAGAAATTATACTGAAAAGTCAATAAAGCTGGAACGAATATTCAAGGCATTTTTTATAGTATCTAAGCTCAGGCCTCCTCCCACCAAAACAAAAAATACAGGAGGAGGAAAAACAAAAACTACAATGTATTCAACTAGAAACAATTCTTGAGAAAATAAACTACAGCTAAGTAAATGCTGAAAAAGAAAAATCAGGGTGGGGGTAGGATTAGTCAGAATAGGCCTCCTGAATGATTTGGAAGAACTGATGGAAGTTAATTAGGGTGGCACTCAATGTGAGGGCAAAGAAAATAAGGCAGGCAGAACTCAAAGTCAACTAAGATATTTAGAACCACTGATAATATTAACGTTCTTTGTATTTTCACTAGAAAAGCAACACAGTAGATGACATCCTTCAGTAGATGAATGGATAAAGAAACTGTGGTATATATACACAATGGAATATTACTCAGCCATAAAGAAGAATAAAATTATGGCATTTGTAGGTAAATGGATGATGTTGGAGACTGTTATGCTAAGTGAGATCAGCCAATCCCAAAAATCCAAAAGCCGAATGGTCTCTCTGATAAATGAATGATGATGCATAATGGGGGGGGAAGGGTGGCAAGAATGGAGGAAGGATAGATAGCATAGAGGGAAGGGAGGGGTGGGGGCGGGTGGGGGGTTAAAATAATAACAGAAATTGTGACAGATACCATTGCCCTGTGTACATGCATGAAAGCACAGATGGTGTGACTCTACTTTGTGTACAACCAGTGAAACAATAGCTGTACTCCATTTGTGTTCAATGAATCAATAAGTAAATTAAAAAAATATAAAAAAAAAGAAACTTCTTGCAAACAAAAAAAACCAAAAAATAAACCAAAAAAAAAAAAAAAAAAAAAAAAAAAAAAAAAAAAAGCAAAACAAGCCCTAAACAAGGAATGCTTGTAACTTAGAAACTATGTTCTGCTGACATTACTTCTTAACTCTCACCAGAATCTAGGAGCTCCTCCACTAAGGAAATATCTCCAGTGGTCAACGCTTTCTTAAATGTTTCATTCTTTTCTTCTGTAGGCAACGGCCTTTTTAATTTCTAAAAAAAGCAGAAAATTAAATTCGTGTTATACATATTTTCATTTCCCCCGCATCAGGAACTAGTAATGTCTAACAAGGTACACAGCTAGGCTAGGGTCTGGTCGACATATAAAATTGGAGAAGAATCCAAGTCTAAGAGGGAGTGGGCAATAATAGGTTCAAACCCAAGCGAGGAGCTACATAGAGCCAAAGCAGTATATGTAATGAAAACCACATCTGGGGAACAAAAGGAAAAACGTGCAGATTTGCTTCGCTTCAAACGCCCGAATTTCCAAACACTGGTGAAAAGGGAAACACCGGAAAAGAAGAAAGAAGTTTCGCGGGCTAGGCCTCGCCTTCGAAAGCCAGGAGCCAACAACAGGTGCTGTCCCACAAAGCCTCCTCTGCTACCTGGGATGCCCGGTCGAGGTACCCAATATCCCAGCCGTCATCCTCGCTATCACTACTCTCTCCTCCGCCCGCCACCGCCAGGCCCCGTAGCGGGCCCGCTGGAGTGCCCGCCGCCATGCCCGCCCGGTCGCTCTCTCGGCGCCTGCGCAGTGCGTGTGCGTAGGACTGCGCGGGAAGCGTTGTGCGGGAAGGGGCGACGCGCGAGCGCTCCGACCTTGGCCTCGGGCGCAGGCGCACAGCTGCGTGCGTGCCCACCAATCGGCGGCCCCTATTAACCCAAAGGAAAACAGGAGTGGAGACCCAGGGTAGTAATGCGGCCTGTCCAGCTGGTCCACCAGGCTGACCGACTCCTGACCTGAACTTTCAATTCCGTTCAGAAACTCTCCCGCCATTCTTTTAAAGTATTTGTTTGATGAAATTTTTGCTGGGCGAGGAATGCCCCAGTTGTGGCTGGAGCTAAGTCAGACCAGGCTTTCCCGGCCATCCACTATCCCCTTCATCACCCTTGGCCAGTCCTGTTGTTAACCGTGTATCCCCTGGGAAAGGACACTCAAGATGCCATCAGACAAATGCAAGCCAGTCAGGAGGAAGCACTCTCAAAGAATACTTTACACTTAAAGTGATCTCAGATTTACAAACTTTAGGCCATCAGAACAATTGCCTGCTGTGAAATACAGCCCCAGAGGAAAAATCAGCCATGAACTGGGGGTGTAGAGGAACAGTGGGTCCAAAGAGCTGGAAAGACTACAAAGATTTAAACCTAAACTGGACAGTAAGTAAATAATTCAAACTCCAGGTGAAAGCAGCCCAAGGTCAAACACACTTTTCCATGTCTAACTTGTAGATGGAATGTTGATAACACAGTGATTATCTGTGCCACCACAGAAGAGTCGATTCATTAAGGAATAGAGCACATTTATAGGCCAAGATTATTTAAGAGGAAGTAGCCAGGCACAATTCTTTAAAAAGTGCTAAGCAGTACATTTTTTTTTTCTTGAAGATTTTTTGTTACAAGATTTTGAAATTACTTACTTCAGACACTCTCAAAGATAAGTGTTTTAAAGTAAATTAGCTCTTTTGGGGTCACACTTGTCTGTCTAAATGCATTCATTCAGTGCATGCTATGGATCACTCGGTATAGCCAGGTACAACTAGGTTTGATGAGACAATATGGAAGACAAACCAAGCTGCCTCATGGAGCTCACGTTTTAATGAGAGAGAGATGATATGCAAATAAATGAGACTTTCAGTAGTAAGGGCCTTAAAGGAAATAAACTAGTGTTGCTCAGTTTCTGGAATCAAATCACTTAGATTATTTCCTGGTGGAATCATTAGTTGTAGCTGTGAGCCCTTGAGCAATTTACTTAGCTTCGGTCTCTGTATCAGTTAACTTTTCTGTAAAATGGAGATGCTGATAATGTTCACAAAAAAATAGTTGTTGTGAGGATTAAATTAAGTAATGGGCTTGCAATAGGGCCCATCACAAGTAAGGTGAATAAATCTTAACTATTATTATAAGTTTAGATAAGGTGCTTAAGGGTTCCAAATGACAAAGTCATAAAACATGGGAGAGTAGAGCTTGCCTGGCAGTGAAAATGTCTAGGCAAGGCTATCAGGCAGGAAAAAGTTGAGACTCAGGTCTAGAACCATAGTGGATAATGAGGGCCCAAAGGGGCAAAATTTAAGGATGTACTCACCAACAAATGCAGTGTGGGCCCCCTTAAATTTTGCATCTCAGGCACCCTAATCCTTTCCTTGCTTGACTCTTCATGAAGGGAGGAGTATGAGATGAAAAGGTTTTGTGGGTTTTATTGTTAAGAGCTTTTTAAAAATAAACTGTTTTTAGCCGGGCGCGGTGGCGCACGCCTGTAATCCAAGCGACTTGGGAGGCTGAGTCAGGAGGATCATGAGTTCAAAGCCAGCCTCAGCAGCTTAGCAAGGCCCTAAGCAACTCAGTGAGACCCTGTCTCTAAATAAAATACAAAATAGGGCTGGGAATGTGGCTCAGAGGCCGAGTGTCCCTGAGTTCAATCCCTGGTTCTAAAAAAAAATGAAATGTTTTTAAAATAATTAAAGATGTATTCTGAAAAGTTTGTGTGTGTGTGTGTGTGTGGTTGTGTGAATTTAAAGACATTCTCTTTTGTTGAGAAGTCTTTTGGTTTTAACAGTTAGATAAGTAGTGGTATAATTTATTATGATGAGGGAAGACTACAGAATAAACTTGAAGATATAATAAGCATCTCAAAATTAATTCAAAACCAAACAGCCAAGTATAGTTGTCATGTGAGTGGTTAGAGGTAAGGAGCTCAGGAGAGCCTGTCTTGGAGATTTGCATTTGGTAGTTACCCACATACCAGTAGTTTTTTTTTTTAAACCTTGGAATTTATCCAGCAAGAGCATTTGTAAATATTGATTAGATTATTCTAGAACTTTTATGGAGAGATAAAGGAACTAGAATACTTAAAACAATGCTGAAAAAGAAGAATGAAGTAAGAAGAATTGCTACACTTGATTTCAAGACTTATGTGTAGCATCTAATTCAGGACTTTGTGGTACAGATTAATGGAACAGAATGGAGAACCTAGAAATGGCACCATGCAGGTACAGTATGGCTAATTGGACAAAGATGTAAGATCAATTTAATGGAGGAATGGTATAGTCATTTCAAAAAATGGTGCTGGAGCAACTTGAATATCCATATGTTAAAAAGAATGTCAAACTAACCTTCATGCCTTTTATAAAATTAACTCAAATGGATCATTGATATACATGAGTGTCAATAGCAATATTATTCATATTTGTCCAAAGTAGAAAACAAATCAAATTTTCATCAACTGATGAATGGATAAACAAAATTTTTATATCCATACCATGTGTATTCGTTTCCTAGGGCCACTGATACAAATGATCACAAAATAACGTGGCTTATAACATCAGCAATTTTTTCTCTCACTGTTCTGGAAGGTCTGAAAACAAGATGTCAATGGGGCCATGCTTCTTCCGAGGGCTCTGGGGAAAATCCTCCCTTGTCTTTTTCTAGCTTTTGTGGTTGCTAGTGACTTGGGAGTTCTTGGCTTGTAGATGCATCACTTTAATCTCTGCTTCCCTCTTCACTTGGCATTCTCTGGGTGTCTAAATTTCCCTCTTATAAGAACAACAGTAACACTGGGTTTAGGATTTACCCTAATATCATATAACCACATCGTAACTTGATTACATCTGCTGCAAAGTTACTATTTCCAAATGTCTCATTTATAGGTTCTAGGTGGACATGAGCTTTTGGAGGACACTATGCAACTCAGTATACCATATATCTCACTTAGTATAATGTTTCCAAGACCCATGTCATAATATGTCTATTCTTCCATTTTATGCTGAATTATGGGTGGTATTAATTTCAGAGCATGATTTTATGAGATAGCACGTCCCATTACAAGGGTATTATAATTGGGAATAGGGTAATGGTAGGAAAAATGAAGAGCAGGGGTTGCATTCAAAATTTATTGTGAATTACAATCAATAGGATTTTGTAATTAGATGTGAAGGATGATGGGGAGAGAAGTTAAAGCAGATAATAAAATAACAAATAATAAAGAGAATAAAGAGGAAGAAACAGCATGAATGTTTAAGGAACATTGATGTCCAGATAAGTCTGGATTTCCTCAGAGAGTCCTGGGCTGTTGGTTAAATTTAAGAAGTTATCTTCCTAAGATGCAATGACATATTAAAGTGATGATTACCAAGAAAGAAGATGAGATTGGGATCTGGGAATATATCCTTAGGGATCTTCTATTGCTCTAGGAAGCCAACAAAGGAAAGGGAGTAATACGAGGCGCTTAAGAAATAGTAATCAAATTAGCAGAAGATAAGGGAGAGATCGGTGCTTCAAAATTTTTGCACCAAATTATAACCACAAAATAACAATAATAATGATGATATTCATTTCATAGTGCTTCCTATATTTCAGTTAGTGTTCTAAGGCCTTTACCTGTATTGTTAGTTAACTTCACAGAATCCTGTGGAAGTAAACGCTGTATCAATTTAACAGAAGGGGAAATAAAGGCACAGAGGGTTTAGTACTTCCATGTGTTCTGACACTTCTTTATGTGCTTTATATCCACTAATTCATACAATTCTCATTATAGTTTTTTGAGATGCCGTTATCTCTCCATTTTACCGATAAGGCAACTGAAGTACAGAAAGGTTGTATAAACTGTTCAAGAACACATACGTAGGATAAACTGAATTTGCACCAGGCTCTTTGGCTCCAAAACTGTGCTCAAGTTTAACTTGAAAGTGTAATGTCCACAAAAGCACTCTCTCCTTTGGAGATACTTGTACCATTTGTTTGATTCCTGCCCTGTGGAGAGAAGCACTCCTTTCCAAAGAAGATTTCATCTTACTAGAAAATCAGACTCAGAATAAACTATGATTCATTTACAGGTAAATCACAAGTTTTATTCCTGGCCAGATGAGACATGGGTAATTTGTTTTTGTCTGAAAACATTTGGGAATTTCCCCAGGGTGACTTCCTGGAATGGTCAGAAAACCACCTACCCACTACATTAAAGACTGCAGTGTTCTGCTTGGTTCACTGATGACAGGAGACTGGTAAAACAAAGAGGGCAAGAAACCAGCTACACACCAGGAGTAAATGTTACTCAAATTTAGGCTTTCCTAGTTCTTGAGTTTGTTTTTTATTAACTTTTAAGCTTTGACTCAGACATTAGTGATGATTAGCCAATACGGTTCATTTTGCCATAACAAATGATGATGCTGTATTTCGTGGGAACTTGTCTTGCTGTCAATATTACCACACTTTCATAATTCTTGCTTATTGTCTATAGGAGTACATGTGGTATTATTTTCAAAAATTTGAAAATATTCTATTGAGATCCTAAAATCTTAATCTGGTTTGAGTTTCAGTTGGATTAACTCTCTCATTTGGAGACAATTTTGCTGGCATAAAAATGGCAAAAAATTCTTTTTTTCTCAATTATTAGAATTTATGTTCACAAAACAATTAAGGTGGAAGGTAAGCAATATGTTTTTTTTTAATGTGGTGCTGAGGCTTGAACCCAATGCCTTACATATGCTACACAGCCCTCCTCCATTGAGCCACAACTCCAGCCGCCCAGCAATGTTTTTATTACATAGCTTTAGTTGAGTCCCTGAATACTTACTGTATTGTATTTTCTAGGCATCAGGGAAGAAGTTGTAAGGAAGACAGGCAAGATCCTTGACTCAGCATATTAATAGTCAAGTAAGAGAACCAAATGAATAAGTATATTAAATATCAGGTAATAAATTCTATTAATAAAAATTAGCCAGGTAAAGAGAATAAAGGGGAATCGAGGCAAATGGAAATTTAAAATAGGAATTTCAAGAAAGGCCTCACTGAGGTGCTATTTTAGTGTGATGGGAAGTGACAAGGATCTGATTTACCATTATAAAAAATCATTGACTGCAAGGAGAAAAGGCTATATGTATAGAATCATACCAATCACATGAATTAGTGAATATAAAGAAAGATTTCAGGAGTTGGGTTTAGGGCAGTTCCAATAAGAAAATGTAAAATATACTTAGAATGGTGAAGTTAAGGTACTAAAACAGGAATGAATTCTTATCTGAATTCTCATATATTTCTTTAAGGGATATTCTTGGATGAGAGCACAAAACACATCCTTAAAGTGAAACAAAATCACCTGGAAATTATGAAAATGGATATTGGTTAAGAAGTATCAAGTAATACAGTATGAAGAATCAAGTTAATAAAAATGTCTGTGTAATGTTTGTTTCTTCAAATGATCTAGCAGGGAGCTCAGAGTTGAAAATGGTTGTTGAAGAAGGATGCAGCATGCTATCAGTTATCTATGGAGGCTAGGTATCAGAATATATGCATGTTCTGTAGAGATAACAGATAAGAATGTCTAATAAGTTAAAAGTAGGATGATAGGGAGAGAGGTCAGGATGACATTCAAATTATAGACTTAAACAGTTTGGAGAATGATGGTGGTATTTACTTCAATGGTGAAAAATGAATGGAAAAGCAGAGTTGAATATGTGTGCATGTGGTAAGTTGGGCATTGAAATTACAAGTACCAATTTGAGCTGGGTGCAGTGGCACACACCTGTATCCCAGCAGCTCAGGAGGATGAGACAGGAGAATCTCAAGTTCAAAGTCAGCCTCAGCAAAAGTAAGGGGCTAAGCAACTCAGTGAGACCCTGTCTCTAAATAATACAAAATAGGACTGGGGATGTGGCTCAGTGTTTGAGTGCCCCTGAGTTCAATCCCTGATACCCACCCCCCCAAAAAAGAGTACTAATTTAGACTTCATAATGTAGAGAGTGTTAATTAAACTAAAATGATGTTAAATAGAAAGATATAGATTCACAATTTGAAGAATTGTTTCCTGGAATAAGTTTCTTTGATTTTATGTTTCTTTTTGTTTGAATTAACTAGGAAATTTAAGTATTTACTTCACTGGTAAAGACAAACTTCTTAGACTTTTTACTGTCTGTAGTATTTTATTTCATCTTATATATTATTTTCTTTTTAGATTTTTATTTTATTTCCTGCTGCATTATAGATAGATATTGTAGAAGACAGTTCTTAAGAATATGTATTATACTCATTATATTATTCAAACACATTATAATTGTGGACTCTGAGAGACATAAATGGCTTTACAGAGGCATTCTTGTATTGAAAAACATTGCAAAAAATTGCAAGTTTAAAAATTGGATTAAAAAGTAACTAATGATGAAATTCCATACCATTATCTCTAAAACTTTCTTGAATACAGGGCACTTTAAAATTAGTAATATATTGACGAACACCAAGGAGAGTTCAACAGATATAATTGGCTCTTGAATTAAAGTAGGTGCCAAAATATGGGCTTTTAAACAAATTATTTGCTTCAAGAAACCGAATCAATTGTGTGTTTACAATACATTCTAAACAATATTATAGCTATTGAAATTATAAGATAGATATTAAACAAATATACATCACAGATTAATGAATAAAATTAATAACTTACATTATGTCATTAACTGGAAAATATAGTTGGTCCTCTGCATCTATGGATTCTGTATCTGCAGATTCAGCCAATTGAAGATATGAATTTTAAATTTTAAATTTTAAAAATTGCTTCTGTGTTGAAGATGTATAGTCTTTTCTCCTTGTCATTCCCCAAACAATATGGCATAGCACTTATTTATATAGCATTGTTCTTGTACTAGATATTATAAGTAATTTAGAGATGATTTAAAGTATATGGGAAAGGTGCTCATTGGTTTTATGCAAACACTATGCCATTTTTCATGAAGGACTTGAGCACCCACAAATTTTGGATCCAGGGAGTTCTGGAACCAATCCTCCTTATATACTGAAGGACAGTAATAACACTTACAGATAAAATTTGTTTAGCATTTTCAATGGCTAGGGACTATTCCAAGCATTTTATGTATATTAACCTTGTATCAGTTAGAAGTACTTTTAGCTGCAAGTGACAATATGCAATATCATTCACTTAAATGGTTTATTTTTTTCATGTTAAAGTAAGTCTGAGAGCTCATATTGGTTCACTTCACAATCACTTATGGCAACATCTCCTCCATTCTCTTTGCTTTGTCCTTGTAGTTGCAAGACATCTCTCTCAACTCCAAGTAGTATGTCTGTGTTAAAGATAAGAAAAAGGAAGAAAAGATGGTCCCTGCTACATTTGTCCCCTTTCTTCAGGGAAACCAAAACTTTCTTACAAACTTCAACAGATGGGTCTTGGATTAGACAGCCAACAGTGATTGCCACAAGTCCATGCAATCCTTATGAAAAGCCTATCAGACTGGTACTTTTATCATCATTTTACAAATGATAAACGAAGAAAGAGAAATTTAAAAATTGTATCAAGTTTGCAAAACTAAATAACATAAAGTTGAAAATCAACACAGATGGTTTGTATCCAGAGTCCACCTTGTTCTTAGCTGATCTTCTACAGTATGTTAAATATAACATTGCACCTTCTTGTGTGAGTGATCTTCCATATTGTTTCTTAATATTCTCCTGAATGTTTATTATAATACTCTGTGTATTACCTAAGGATAAAATCAAATAAATGTGTGCTATTGCTCTTATGCTTTTTTAAAACAATAAACCACTTACCTAACTCAAATTTGTAAAATCACTCTTTTAATGAATTCTAAGAGTTTTCATACCTCTTATCTGAGATTTTCTCATAAATTCTGTGAGAAATACAGAGGTAGATGTGATTTGCATTTGATAATTGGGAATATTAGGTCAAGGTTTTGTCAAAGGGATGGACTTAAACTCAGATTTACATAGAGGCAGGCCATTCTTACTTCATTAGATATCTGCCAGGATAGAAGTCTCCTTGAGAATCATTTTTCTAAATTCAGGTTTAGCTGGTACATGAAAACATAAAAATTGCACATGTGAATGTGATACCGTGTAATTTTTGATACATGTGTACATTTTATAATGTTTAAATCAGGTTAAATGTGTCTTTCTCCTCACATGCCTATCATTTCTTTATGGTAAAAACTTTAAAAATTGTTTCTTCTAGCCTTTTGAAATGTACAGTACATTATTGTTACCTGTAGTCACCCTACTATGCAATATAGCATACTAGAACTTCCTACTGTTATCTAACTATAATATCCATTGATCAAGCTCTTCTCATTTACACCACCTCCCCAGCTTCTGGTAAACACTATTTTACTCTCAACTTCTATGAGATCAAATTTTTATGAGATCAAATTTTTTTTAGGTTTGGTGTATGAATGAGATCATGTAGTGCTTGCCTTCCTGTACCCAGCTTATTTCATGTAATATAATAAACAATAAATAATATGTTGTGTTGCAAATGACATTATTTTTATGGTGAAATAGTATTCCATTGGGTATATGTACTGCATTTTCTTTATCTGTTTACTAGTTCATGATGAACATTTAGATTATTTCCATCTCTTAGATACTGTGAATAGTACTAGCAATGAAAGATGAGACTATAGAGGTCTCTTTGGCTTAATGATTCATTTCCTTTGGGTATATACCCAGAAGTAGGATTGCTGGATCTTATGGTAGTTCTGTTTTAAATTTTTTGAAGAACCTCTATACTATTCTCCATAATTTCTATACTAATTTACCTCTCCACCAATAGTTTGCAAGGTTCTCTCTATATCTTTTATGATAAATTTTAAGAAAAATTGAAACCAGTTTTATATTATTAAATTTCCATACAGCTTTAATAGAAGTTTAAAACTTTAAAACTAAGCATTTAAATGTTTCTCAACAATTCCTTCACTATAGTCTCTGAGATACCACATTTTATGAAAACTAGTTTCATTGGTTACTTAAAATTTTGTAAGAAAATGGGGGAGAAGTGGTGAGGTAAGACAGTATTCTCATTGCTTTATTTTATAGAATAGAGCTCTGAGTAATTGTACATTCTGTGTTGGAAATTAGCTGTAGACTTTGTTTTTATTGCTCGAAAGAAATTAAAGCCTTACTGATATAATTCATATCAAGTATTTTGAGTATTCAAATGAATCTTTTGTTTCTTGTAATAAAATTAATTTTATATTACTTTTCACATTGTAATAGGCAACATTGATTTTTTTATTTCTGCAATGTTTTATAAATACACAAAGTTGAGATAATTTTTTTCTAAAAGAATTCTCTTGTGTGTATGCTATCATGTCACCGTAGCTCTATAGTTCTCATTTTTCAATGTTGCAAGGATATGGAAGATATCAATTTAACTCTAGAAAATGGATTTATACTGTTATTACTGCCATGGAATGCTCATAAAGCAGTTTTTTAAAAAAAGTTTTTTGGAGGGGATGACTGGGGATCGAATCCAGGGGCTTAACCACTGAGCTACATCCCCAGCCCTTTTTTTTTGTATTTTATTTAGAGACAGGGTCTTGCTGAGTTGCTTAGGGCCTTGCTAAGTTGCTGAGGCTGGCTTTGAACTCGCAATCTGTTTGTGTTTTTTCTCTGATATATCTTAAGACCTAGAATAGTGCTTCAGACAAGTTGATTGAAGTTGATGCCAATCACAAATGTCTCTTTTAAGCCTGTACCTATTTTTTTGAGCTAGTCAAACATATGTAGCAACAATATGAATGAAAAAGCAGCAGTTCCTAAGGATCTAGTACTATTTTAGTTCATTCTCACCATCATTCCTCCTTACTATTATAGGGCTTGACTCTTGTGCATCAGCTGCCTTCCCTACACACTGGTTCAATCACCACATATCTCATAGTCCCGCAAATAAGTTTGGTCAGATACCTCATGGATTCCACCATTTTTTCTTTCTTCCCATTCTAGTTCCTTATGGAACTTCTGCCAATAATTCTCCATCTTCTGTACCAGGCTATTGCTCCCATGGGAATTATGGCACTTATCCAACCACTTGGGCTTTGTCACTGAAGTTCATCCCTGTGTTTCTAGAGACTCAGCAATTGCATGGATATCTAAAAAATGGGTGAGAATGTCTTTATTGTGTAATACTTTGCTTGCCAGGGTCCCCAAAATATTTCCTTATTGTGAAACTTTGCCAAGCATTATGTCTTATTGAAAGAAACCATACCATTCTTTTCATCATTCCTGCCTTCTAGTCCACTTAGGATTATTTAAAGCAGCTACTGATTGAACACTTTTATCAGCATCAGCTCAAGTGCTGTAAATGCATTATTACCTTTTATACACTTAAAACAGCTTTGAGGAATGAGGGTAACTCTCGGTTTCATAGATAAGTCACCCAAGAGCAAACAACTTAAATATTTGCCAAGTGTCACATGACTACTAGCTACAGGGTGGGACTCAAAGCCAGAACAATTGGACCCTGTAGTTGATGTTGATGAGCAACTAGCTCCATTTTATTCTGCTGGCAATTCCATCCTCCTGCTGATATGACTGTGGTTGATAACTCAGAGAATTGCTCTCTCCTGAGACTATGATTCCTCCTGTTCTTGCCAATGGTCTTCACCAATGACTGAATGATAGAGGGTTACAAAGGGCTGATCACTTGACTCAAGATGGGGATAATTCTGTGGTGCAATTTGTGCTCAAGGGCTTTCCTTAGGAATCAAAATAAAATTAACGTCTAACTGAGCAGCATACTTGCCTCTGCTGACCTGTCCTACTTTCTCCACTTATCTTCTTTTGGGAGAGCAGCCAATAAATCCGTTGGACAAGAAAATAATCTCAGGTTTTCCTAGGGAACTTGACCTAATGTAGACTCCTGATTCCATTTTTAACCTCTAGAATACATTGCCTTCTTTTTTTCATTGAACCAAGGTTTACCCCATTCATTCTACTTAGAATAAGTTTCTTTGTTTGTTCATGTAAATGAATAGTATGATAAAGTAAATCCTAATGATGAATGCATCTGTACTGAGAATATTTTAAAGGTGAACATGGATAAATTTTTGTAATCAGTCATGGAATCTGCTGGGCCAAGGATGTTCAGTGAAAATTTAAGAATATATTCCTCTGAAAAGAATTAGGTTTAATATTTTGCATTTTTGATAATACAATCCTATCACTAGAAACAGAAATTGAATACTTTT
This sequence comes from Glaucomys volans, assembly GCA_020662805.1. Taxonomy (NCBI): domain Eukaryota; kingdom Metazoa; phylum Chordata; class Mammalia; order Rodentia; family Sciuridae; genus Glaucomys; species Glaucomys volans. Next base: position 458,495 of record JAJEJO010001134.1, on the reverse strand, counting down.
TTGTGTGATGCTGGGGAGTGAACCCAGGGCCTGTGCATGCAAGGCAAGCACTCTACCAACTGAGCTATATCCCCAGCCCAGAAATTGAATACTTTTTGGTAACTGAAAACTAGGTTCCATGAAATACTATACATTTTCTTTATTGCAGAGTATTAAGGCTCTTGGTTCTAATATTAATATTTAGATTTTGTTAAGTAAATTGCATGTACATTCAGGATTTTAAAAGTATACAGAAATAAGGATATAATATAGAATGCCTGGCTAGGAATTGGAAACACCAAAGATTAAGAAACAAAATGATCTGCCTAGGTGGTGTTCACAAAGGATTTAATTTTTCCAAGCACACATTAATGTACTACCATTGACTGAAAATGGTACATCTTATCATTACAAATGACTTCTGTGTAATTGATCTACACAAACTTTTCTGGTGGAGGTCCTTGTTGATTACAGATTGTACATTTTTACTTCAAAAGCAGGGAAGTAGGCAGAATTTGTAATGAATGGGGTAATTGTTGAATATTTAAGCAAACAAAATCTATTTGGGAATGAACAGTAAGATTTACGTAATGGGAACTCATGCCAGCCAATCAACAGGAGTTCAAGAAATGATAAATAGCTATCTGAAAAAAAGAGGAACAAGTAGATGTAACTTATTAACATTAGAAAAAATACCTTTGATAATGTCTCTCTTTCCTCTGCTGTGCCCCAAAAATCCCACACACAATCCCAAACACATATGCATGTTCACGTGCACACACACACACACACATACACACACATACACAAAAAAGCTATACCTTAAAAAGATAAACTAACTATAGTATTGAGAAAAAAAAGCTTTGTTATATTTAGGAATTGACTTAGAAACAAATAACACAGAGTTGGGACAGTTACTTATTAAAAAGAAGGTTGTACTTGACTCCCACAGTAAAAAGTACTGATATGAATCAGAATTTTTATAGACCAGGTACTTACATTAAATCTCTTGAGTTTGCAATCATATTATACAAATGATTTTTGGATATAAAAATGTTAACAAAAAGGTTTTTAAAATCTTAAATGCTGGGAGAGAGAATTGAGAGTTGAACTTTGGTATGGCTAAACATAAGATAAATTATATGGCTAGAAAGAATCAAAAAATGATGGCTTAGTTTTAAATTATTTTTATTTTTTTGTGGTAAAAATACATGACACAAAATTTACCATTTTAACTATTTAGGGACATTAAATACATTTCAGTGGCATTGAAGGTTCATAATGTTGTGCAACTGTCCTCATCATGAATTTCCAAAATATTTTCAGTTTTCCAAACAGAAACTCTGTATTCATTTACAATATCACTCCACTCCTCTGCCTGCCAGCTCCTGGTAACCTCTATTCTTGCCTATTCTAATTACCTCCTAAAAGTGGAATTATAAAATTGTTGTCATTTTGTATCTGACTTATTTCATTTAACAATGGTTTCAAGGTTAATTCATGTTGTAACATGTATCAGAACTTCATTTCTTTTCATGGCTAAATAATATTTTATTATATGTGCCTGTAAAGAGAGAAAGTATGTACCATCAGGCACACTACTGAGTATTTTATAGACAATATCTCATGTAATCCTCAGAGAAAGTAATATAGGAGGTACTATTATCTCCAGTTTATAGATTAGAACACTGAGGCCTAGAAAGTTTAAGTAGCATGCTTGAGTAAGTGGTATAATTAGGATTGAACTAGGTTTATCTTTAGTGTCTGCTTGTTTAGGCAGCACAGTATACTTTCACATTAGTGGTTATGTCCTTTTTGAAATACTAATATAGTTTTGATACCTGAACTTGAGGAAACACATAAAGCTGGAATAGAAGGTAAAAAGAATGGCATCTTAGAGTAAACAAGAATTGAAGGATTTTGCTGCTGTCATGTTTTCAATAAATAATTCTTTCTTTTGGATAAACAAAGGTAGAAAGGGACAAAGATTGGATTTAAATCCTGAAGGAGATACATATATATATGTACATATATATATATGACAAATCTTGACATATAAAACATAGAGATCTTCCCATACAAATTTTCAATCAGAAAACTTACAGCAAAAGAAATTGTTATATTATTTTAAAAATAGAGATCATATGGAGTTGAAATAGAAATAGTTGTAAATAAGAGTTTATTCATGTATTTTATTAAGAGAAAAATAATTATATTATGGGAGTTCAACCCTAAAAGTTTAGTTGCCCAAGCTAACAGGCAACTATACTGTCCCATATCACATGTTATAGACACACACTTAAATTCAGATAAATTGACTTAAAGGTTACCTATTACAGTTTCCACCACAAAAGCCCATCAGTCTGTACTTTCACATTTCCAGTGACATGAAGAACACACAATCTCTGTTTTCATTGAGTAATATAGACATCCAATCTTATGTTGAGACTAGTTCTTCATCCATTTGCTTTTCAGCCTAGGGTCTTCTGCCTTCCACAAGACTATGCAGAATAAGTCAAATGATTTCAACCCTATAATAGCCTTTCAGATATTTGAGGACAATATCATGTTATTACCAACCTACTTTCTCTCTGCTCAAGATGATTAGCAGCCAGGACTTGAGAGGCCAAGATGCTAGAGAAGTTAAACCCAAATTATTCCCTCAAGATACTTGCAGATTTCCAACAGGCTATAAGTACTTTATAGAGGACAAGAGTAATCATGTGGACTTCATTAAAATTAAGAACTTCTTTACATAAACAGTACCATTAATAAAGTGAAAATCCAACCCACAGAGGGGAAGAAGATATTTGCAGTATATTTTATCTGATAAAAGACTTATATCTAGAATACGTGAAAAATTCCTAAAAATCAGTGAATAAGAAAACACACATTGTAACAGAAATGAGAAGATTAACTGAACAAGTACTTTGTAAATAAAAACATTTTGTTGGCCAATAAACATAAAAATGTACTCAAAATCACTAATCATCAGAAAATACAATTTAAAAATACGAGATACTATTACCTACTACAATGGCTAACAGTAAAACAAAGCAAAACAAAAGCCTTGATAATTCTTAGTATTATCTTGGATGTGGAACAACTAGAACTCCCATATGTTCTTGGTAAAATGTAAATTATGAATTGATGCTAACACCTTTGAAAACTGTGTCAATATTAACTAAAACTGAACATATGAAAATCTCACATCCAAGTTTTTTACTTGTAGATAATACCTAAAAGAGTGCAAAAAACTGAACAACCCAAATGTTGACAGAGTAGAATGGATAAATGTATCCATTATATACATACAATGGATTACTATGTAGAAATAAATGACTAACATACAACAGCATGGATTAATCTCGCAAAAATAAATTAAGCAAAAGAAGCCAGACTTTAAAGAGTTCTTACTGTGATTCCACTTACATGAAACCTAAAAACTAGCAAGAAAAATCTATAGCCTTAGAAGTCAGAATAGTTCTTTTGGGGTAAGTTAATGACCAAAAAATGACCAAAGGAAGGCTTCTGATTTGCTCTGGTATACTCTAAATTTGGTGATAGTTACTTGAGTGTATTCAATCTGCAAAAATTCATATATATGAATTGGGCACTTTTCTGTATTTTATCTGGGTGTGAAAGTTTACTTTTTGAAACATACATACAAAAAGTAGTATATAGTATATAAAATATTACACTCTTATAATCCCAATGGTGTGGGAGGCTGAGGCAGGAGGTTGCAAGTTCAAAGGGAGCCTCAGCATCTTAGCAAGGCCCTAAGTAACTTGGGGAGACCCTGTCTCAAAATAAAAAATAAAAAGTGCTGGGAATGTGGCTCAGTGGGTAAAAACCCTTGGGTTCAATCCCTGTTACCAAAAAATAAAAAAAAAAAAAGAAGTGAACTTTAAAATGAAAAATCCCATAATTATGTCTAAAATTTCAGTTCCTTAAATGTTACATTGCCATATTGTGCAATTAATGAGTCTGTGTATTCATAATAAATACAATATAAAAATTTTGAAACTTATGCTGCACTCAACAATTTGAATTTGGCAGTGAGAGAGTCTGAAAATATCAAGAGATTGTCATTTTCTCATCCTCTTCCCCTAGAAAAAGAATTCTAGCTCAGCCTTTTTGAAAATGAGAGCTGGGCAATAAATGAGCCAATTACTGATCCTAATTTGCATTATTCTGGGGTTTTAATATATGCAAAGTGCTCAATGTAGATTTGGCACATATAGAGCATTCAATCACGATAGTTATCGTTAGATCATTTTTGAACTTGCATTGTACTATAGATTTATTTTGAGTTTGCTAATGACTTAAGTATCAAAGTCTCTATCAAAAATGTTACCACTGTGAATCTAATGCTTGTACAAATTTTGAAACTGTGTAGTAATTCCTGCTTTATTTTATTGTGGTAGAATTTGATCCATATATAACAGGATCTTTATGGATTGTGATTGATTTTCATTTTAAGCATTGGAGAAAATGTCATTTAGAGAGGACTCAAGGTAGAGCCCTATTGACCATCCTTATTAACGTCTATCTTGGCTCACAGTGATCCAGTAATCAGACCCTTCTGGATGGTCATTCAGTCAATTATGAATACTACTAATTGAACTCACATTTGGTCCATGTTTATTTTGTCACTAAGTATGTGAAAATAAAAATGGCATAAAATATCTCTCGTTATGACGTTTTTAGATGTTGTATCCTTATTTTAACTTGGTCATTTGAATAGCAAAGTATTTCCAAATCCCATTTTTAAAAATCCAATACTAACTCACAAACAGTATGCTTCATGTATGAATGCTTCTTATAATAGGAACAGTGTTATGATGTGATGGCAAGTTAATGTGGCCTAATGAAAAAATTTTATGACACTAAAATATATATTGTGCAGAAAAGTGCTTTCTAGCTACATCCAGGGCTTCATAATTTTTCGCTTTTCTTTTTTGCCAGCAGAGGGCAGATAAAGAAGAAAGACCAAATCACAGAATTCTTTTCTGGCCTTAATTTAAACGCTTCTCTGAAATATTTACAAAGTAGTTATTTTGATTTATCTTTAATGATTTTGAAAATAATTGATCTAAGTATAAATTTTAATTTCTTACATATACATTTGGTTTAATTACTAAATCTCCTAAAAATTAGCACTTAGAATTTTTTTCTTTTGCCGTTCTGGGGATGGAACCCAGGGCTTTGTGCATACTAGGTTGGTGCTTTACTACTGAACTATATTGCCAAACCTTGAATTTTTAATTAAATTTATAAATAGGTGATTACATTTTAAAAATCAGACTATTCTTTATATTTTGAAGTGATGTCTAAAATATCCCATTTTATTTGAGCTAATGTCCATTAAATACTTTCTTTCATATTTTCTAGTTCAATTATGAATGTTAATTGAATATTTTCTATATACTTTTTTATTTTTTTATTTTTCAATACAAGAGACTGAACCCAGAGGCTCTTGACCATTGATTCACATACTTCTTCTTTATGCTTATTTTTTATTTTGAAACAGGGTCTCACTAAGTTGCTGAGAGCCTCTTTAAGTTGCTGAGTCTGGCTTTCAACTTGTGATCCTCCTGCCTCAGCCTCTTGAGCTGCTGGGATTACAGGTATGCCCAGCCCATATACAATATAGTCATTAGGTCATCTATTTTAATAAACAAAATTGTTGAACATGGTTTGAAGTTTTATTAATCAAGTAATGTATCTGTTAAACCACTGAAGGAAACTCAAATTATATGCAATAGATTTTCTCTTTTTTGCAATAATTTATCCCACAGGAATGTTTAAACACAGTTTTAGTGGGTATATTGTTTTCTCTTAAAACTTAAAATTTGTTTAATCAATAATAAAACATCCTTTTCAAAACACTAGATAGTATGATAAACTCTGAAATTCAATAGCTTGGGACAGTTTGCATACAACTCATGTAAAATCAAAAGTAAAATGGCAACTTGGATCTTGACTTTGCTTCTTGAATAATGCCATTATTGTGGAAATAGAAGAGAAGGGAGAAATTGAGGAGTTTCTATAACTGGAAAGATATATCTCCCTACCATTTACTCCAAGTACTAGCAATTCTTTCTTTCCTCTTCTTACTGACAACCTCATCTTTAAGAATCCTTGTTTCTTTTTTTTTTTAAAGGCCAAGCAAGGGTACTTATAGTGATAAGAACACTGTCAGCACATAGCATTTCACAAGTATTAGTTATTATTATAAAGTCACATACTTACTTTTAGTTTAGTCCGCTTTGTGGGATTACTGGGGATTGAACCCAGGCTGCTTCACCACAGAGTTATACCCCCAGCCATTTTAAAATCCAATTTTCAGATGAGGTCTCAGTAAGTTGCCTAGGCTGGCCTCAGACTTTCCATCTTCCTGCCTCAGACTTCCAAGTCACTGAGATAACAAGCATGGGCCACCATGCCCAGCTAGTTTAGCCCATTTATTGAACTGCCCTGGAGGATCATATGAAGTTGAAAAAATTGATTCTTCAATAGAAAGGAAAACAAAAACCATCTCTTGGAAGTGCAAATTCTTTTTTATTGTTCCTTTTTAGTCATAAATAACTTTAGAATTAATTTTGATATAATTAAAAAAGCAAGGAATATAATTTGCTCAAATTCAGTCCCTAGTATTTCCCATTCCATTCACTCTACTTTACTGATCTTTCTGCTATTTACTTTTAGACTTTTTTTTGTTTGTGTCTTGTGAATATAGATGATGTTATGATTCACTGTAGTATGATCATATATGTACACAGGAATGTTAGGTTAGATTCATTCCTCTGTTCTTCCCTTATCCTGATACTTCTCCCTCAGTCCCTTTCAACTAGTTGACTTAACTTTCTTCTATTTCGATGGAATCAACCATCTCCCTTTTCCCTTTCTTTCTTCTTTTCCTCCTTATTTCGGACTAGCTTCCACATATCAGAGAAAACATTTGACCTTTGGCTTTCTGAATTTGACTTCACTTAGCAGGATAGTTTCCAGTTCCATCCATTTACTAGCAATTGGCATAATTTCATTCTTCTTTACAGCTAAGTAATACTCCATTGTGTATACATACCACATTTCCTTTATCCATTCTATTGAAGGGCACCTAGATTGGTTCCATAACTTGGCTATTGTGAATTGTGCTGCTATAAATGTTGATGTGGTTGTATCACTGTAGTATGCTGATTTTAGATCTTTTGGATACATTCCAAGGAATGGAATTTCTGGATCATATGGTGTGAGAAATCTCCATACTTCATTCTAGAGTGGTTGCACTAATTTGCAGTCTCACCAACAATGTATGAGTCTACCTTTTCCTCAACCTCTTGGCTAACACTTATTATTTGTTTTCTTGATAATTACCGTTCTGACTGGAGTGAGGTGAAATCTCAATGTAGTCTTGATATGCATTTCCCTGAGTACTAGAGATGTTGAACAGTTTTTCATATATTTGTTGGCCAATTGTGTTTCTTCTTTTGAGAAGCATCTGTTTAGTTCTTTTGCCCATTAATTAATTGAGTTATTTGGTTTTGGTGTCAAGGTGTTTTTGTATTCTTTATATAATCTGTATATTAATGTTTTATCTGAGGAGCAGGTGGCAAAGATCTTTTCCCATTCTATAGGCACTCACTTCATGTTCTTAACTGTTTCCTTTGCTGTGAAGGAGCTTTTTAATTTGATCCAACTTATTATTGATTTTTGGTTTTATTTTTTGCACTTTAAGAGTCTTTTGAAGGAAGTTGGTTTCTGTGCCCACATATTAGAGTGTTGACCCTACAATTTCTTCTAGCAGTTGAAGGGTTTCAGGTCTAATCCCTAGGTCTTTTATCCACTTGGACTTTTGTGCAGGTTGAGAGGTGAAAGTCAACTTTCATTCTTCTACATATAGATTTCCAGTTTTCCCAGCACCATTTGTTTAAAAGGTATCTTTTCTCCAATGAGTGTTTTTGGTACCTTTGTCTAGTGTCAGATAATTGTATTTATGTGGATTTATCTCTGAGTTTTCTATTCTGTTGGTCTTATGTCTGTTTTGGTGCCAGCGCAATGCAATTTCTGTTGCTATAGCACTGTAGTATATTTTGAGGTCTGATATTGTGATGCCTCCAGCATCACTCTTTTTGCTCAGGATTGCTTTTGACTATTCTAGGTCTCTTATTTTTTTTCTTTCATTCTTTTATGCTATAGGTTCCTTTTTTTATTTTTTTATTTCTAATTAGTTGTACATGACAGTAGACACTAGAATACATTTATACATTTTGATAGATCATGCATAAATGGAGTGTAATCTCTCATTTTTATGATTGTGCATATTGTACAATCACATAAGTTATGCAGTCATACGTGTACATAAGGTAATAATGTCTGTTTCACTCTACTATCTTCCTACCTCCATACCCCTTCCCCTCCCTTCACTCCCCTGTACCTAATACAAAGTAACTCTATTCTTCCTTATCCACCCCTGCACTTGTTGTGAATTAACATTTGCATATCAGAGAAAACATTCAACCTTGGTATTTGGGTTTGGCTTATTTCCCTAAGCATGATATTCTCTAACTCCATCCATTTACCAACAAATACCATAATTTCATTCTTCTTTAAAGCTGAGTAACATTCCATTGTGTGCATATATATATATATATACATGTTTATATATATATACCACATTATATATATAATATATATGATGATATATATGTTATATATATAATATATATGATTATATATATAATATATATGATGATATATATAAATGTGTATATATATGATGATATATATAAATATATATATGATGTTATATATAAATGTGTATATATAATGTCATATATATGATTGATATATATATATATATCACATTTTCTTTTTTCATTCATCTGTTGAAGGGCATCTAAGTTGGTTCCATATGGTGAATTGAGCTGGTATAAATAAACATTGATGTGACTGCGTTTTAAGTCCTTGGGGTATAAACTGAGGAGTGGGATAACTGGTCTCTTATTTTTCCAATTGAATTTTAGAATTGCCTTTTCTAGTTCTGTGAAAATGCAATTGGTAATTGGGGATTACATTTAATCTGTATGATGCTTTTGATAGTATGGCCATTTTAATAATATTGATTCTGCCTATCTAAGAACACAGGAGGTCTTTCCATCTTCTAAGGTCTTCTTCAACTTCTTTCCTCAGTGTTGTATAGTTCTTATTGTAAAGGTCCTTGACATCTTTCATTAGATTAATTTGAGTATTTTATTACTTTTTTGAGTTATTGTGAATAAAATAGTTTTCCTATTTTCTTTTTCAGCAGGTCTATTATTGGAGTATAAAAAGCGAATAATTTATGTTTGTTGATCTTGTATCCTGCTACTTAACTAGAAGTCTTCTTGTAGGGTTTTTTTTTTTTTTTTTGAGGGGCTCATTGGAACTGTATTTTTAATCAATGAAAAGAATCTCCTCTAGGCTTGGGTGACTCAACACATTATTGAGCAAACTGAAGAAATAATGTCACTTAATTTGCTTAGACTAACTGCTTCCTGATGATGAATGGGTATTGAATTTTCTGACTAACAAATTATTGATAGGATAAGATCTAGTTTTTGAAAGGTAATAAAACAGGATGGGAAAGGAAAGTTTTATCTTTAATAAGGAATCCTTTTGGTCTCAATAAGGAGTACTTCAAAATACTAAACTAAAAAGAATTTCCTCTGATCACCTGCAGAAGACGTGCTTAGAGCTTAGGACAAGGTGGGAGAGGATACAAGGAAGGGATCTTCAGTACTGAACAAAAAGGAAATTTTTCTAGTCAGGCAAAGAGTAATAAGACTTCAAGCCTGGGAATGCTGTCACATCCTCTTTACTGAATTTGCAAAACTCTTCCTGTTCTACTAGACCACTGCACCTTTTTATTCCAGCTTCATCTTTCTTAAAAGCAATGCAATATCCCTTCCTCACTCAAAATCCATACTGACAGTCTCATATTTATGATGATTCAACTTACAATTTTTTTGACATTACAATGGTGTGAAAACAACATATTCAGTGATATGAAGTTTTTGATACTTTCTTGGTGCTGGGTACCAGCAGTGAGATGCAGCACCGTCATGAATGTGAACAACCAGTGCTTTAAAGTGTACCATGTTGCTAAGCTCTAATGTTCAATTTTTTGTTGTTTTACAAATTTTCAGCTTATGATGGGTTTATCTGTATTTAATCCCATCACAAGTCCAGGAACATCTGTGTTGACTTCCTTTTGCAAGCAATAAAAGGAATAGGACTCCTTACCCTGTCATTTGTGACTCTGAACAACATGATCCCACTCTGATTTTCCACATTTACTTCCTCCTCTACTTTTCACTCACCGATAGCAGTGTTGGTCTTAAAGTATGCCTCACTCTGATCATATCTTTCTCATTCCTCTCTGCCTATCAATGACCCTTATCTTTCAAAATCTATCTTAAATGACATTGTATCTTAAAGACATTCTTAACTGGAAATTGTCTTTGGTGCCACTGAGTCATGTGGTTATTTAAATTTCTAGAATAGCCCTCATCTTATTCTCTTTGCTATTATAGTTATCTATATATTTGTTTCTCTTATGCTGACTGAAAGCTCCCTGAGAATAGGGACTTCATCTTATCAACAGGTATCTGAAAATACACTTGTATTTCTACACAAAATCGTGTTAATTATATTGTTGTGAAACATACAACATAGTCCCAACCATATCAAAGGTTTCAACATGAATTTCAAAGTTATTTATTTTAAAATACCATAAGCTTTTTAATATGTCTGTGCAATGTCACAAAACAAAACCCAGTATGTGTCTTTATTTATAGATAATCACATGAAATTCCACACTCAAGCCCAATAAAATTTCAAATTACCCCCACTTATAAAATTTAACCTTCACTCTTTCTGCCAACCACAGGCAATCATTTGAGCTCTGGTCTGAACTTTTTAATGAGAGCTGCCCCATTAGCTAGGCTCCTATTGACTGTGGGAATGGAAAGAAGAGGGTATTGCTCTTTAATTCCTTCCTCCTTTATCCTTTGCCCTGTAGCAAGAACCTCTTGGGACTCAAGGGAACCAACCACAAAGTTACCTTTGCCAAAATAATCTGTGTAATGTTCAGAGGACAGTTGAATTTTCCAGTTCAAATTATTTCTGAAGTGGTATACAGTTTAGGATCTCTTGTTAATAAGTTAAAGGAAAAAAACAGGCACAGTGGCAAATGTCTGTAATCTCAGAGACTCCGGAGGTCAAGGCAAGAGGATTACAAGTTCAAGGCCAGCCTCAGCAATTTAGCAAGGACCTAAGCAATTTAGTGAGAACCTGTCTCAAAATTTAAAACAAAAGGGGAGGTGGTAACTGGGATGTGGCTCAGTAATTGAGTGACCCTGGGTTCAATCCCCAATAGTACCCCCGCCAAATGTGTTGCAAAGAAAAATGTTTTATTTTCAAAACATGTTTTGCTAAAAGGTTTTCAATAGAAGTATAAAAATTCATTCATTTTGGACAACCTCAACTACTTCCAAAATGCCCCTCACCCTCATGGAGTAAAATATGACACCTCTTTGTTAATTCCCATTTGAATGTTTACAACTGTAAGTCAGTAATGGTAAATACAGAAGAAGAGAGAGTAGAGTGAGTGGAGAAATGAAATTACATAAACAGAATACAATTATTTAGGTAAAATATTTTTGTAGAGAAAATAAAAAGTAGAACTTTACAGTGGAATCTCTTTTAAACCAATATTTTTCTAGAATTCAAATAGTTTTTACAGAATACAATGAAAATAGAGTGAGGGGCTAAGTTCACTGTTATTTTATAAACCATGCAAGTTTTATAGTGAATAGTTAATATTACCTGAAAATTTGGCGTGAATTGCAGACCAGTTTGATGTTTCTGGGGTGTATTTTACATGAAATATTTCCCACTGGGGATAGAAAGTTTTCTTAAGGTCACAGAGTAACCCAATTTGAAGCCAGTTTTACACAGTTCCTGCTCTAAGCCCTAGATCCTGTGTCACCTTTGCAAGAGAAAAAACTAAGAAATATAAATGTGAAGAGTATTAATTTTAATACTAAAAATGAAACATAAAGGATCTTGCCTGGCTTGAGATATTATTATTCATTATTAAATATTATTAAAGATTTAAACACTAATTTCGTGTTGTATAGAAAATGTGCCAAAGATCAACAAAATGATTTCCCTTGTGTTTCACATAGAAATTTTATTTTAGAATAGTTTCGGACTTACAGAAAAATTATGAAGACACTACAGAGAGGTCCTGTACACCCCACACTCAGTTTCCCCTAATCCATTGTTAAATTAATGAATCAATACTGACATATTAGCATTAACTAAAGTCCATACTTAATTCAAAGATCTTACCCAGGATACCACACTATACTTAGTTCTCCTATCTTGTTAGACTTCTTTTGGCTGAGATGGTTTCTCAGACTTTCCTTATTTTTGCTGACATGGACAGTTTTGAGGAATATTACTCATGTATTTTGTAGAATACTCTTCAATGGAGGCTTGTCTGATGTTTTCCTCATGATTAGATGGGGGTTGTGGAGTTGCAGAGGAAGACCATAGAGGTCAAGAGCCATTTTTATCACATCCCGTGTAGGGGGCATACTATCAACATGACCTATTACTGTTCATGTTGCTCTTGGTGACCTGGAAGAGGAAGTATATGGAATTCCTCCACCATAAACTTTTTATTCCAAAGCCCTGAGTACTATACTCTTTGGAAGGAAGTCACCATAAGCAACCCACACTAACAGGAATGGGAAAGAGAGTTTTACATCCTTGACAGTGAAGTACCTAATTAATTATTTAGAATTCTCCTGTATCAGGAATTAGTTTATTCTCCCCCATTTGCTTATTTAATTATTATTAAGGTCAATATTGTCTCTTGAATATTTATTTTGTGCTTTGAGTTATAGTTAAAAGCTACATTATTACATGATTTATTTTATTGCTTATATTGTTCTAACTGGTTATTAGAAGGTCACTTTTTCATGGTTTCTGGGTTATTTTGAAATATTCTATTAATTTTGTCTTTGTTTTGTATTTTCTCATTTTCTTACTTCCTGGCAATGCCAGATGTTCTAGGCTCAACTTGAATATTCCTGTTTCAGTCCTGAAAGGAGCTGTGGGTCCCTTTGATTGGACAACAGGATTTGAAACCAAGGTCTGGGCATTGTGGTCTGCTAATTGTCATTGATATATCATTAGATGTCATTAGTTTTAGGCCCTTCAACTGATAGAACAAGATATATTTGTTTATACTAACCTGTACACTCATGTGATCTATACGTATGTCTATATGAAGTCATCTCTTTTTAAAATTTTTTTATTTGTTCTTTTTAGTTATACATGACAGTAGAATGTATTTTGATGTATCAAACATGAAGTGTAACTTTATATGATGTGGAGTTACACAGGTTGTGTATTAATATATGAACATAGGAAAGTTATGTCCAATTCATTCTGTCTTTCCCATTCCCATCCCCCTTCCCCGCGCCATTTAGAGTCAGCACCTGCATATCAGACAGAACATTTAGCCTTTTGTTTCTTAGGATTAGAAGCCATCTGTTTCTTTATCAAGTTAAATATGAATTCATGTAGTGTCTCCAGTTCTAAGCTAGTACCACATAGATCATTCTAGTCTCTTCCCTTTACTTACCTACAGCTTCCTATTCCAACAGTGAGAAACCTGGTTTCCACCATAAACCATATACTTAATTTTTCATTTCTAGTATTGTTTATAGTAGTTTCAGAATGTTATCCCTGTGGGATACAACATTCTCAATTGGAGTAATGCTCATGTAGATTCTCTTACCTTTAGTTTCACAGATTATTCATTTCAAAGTTGCTTAGGCCAGAACCTTTCCCTCCCACTCCTTTCAGTAACAAGTAACTTGTAACACAGATTCTTTTGTTGCATTCTGAATTCTGTCCTGGGGTTCCGCACTCCTCTGATCTCCCAAATGATTTTTTAAAAAATTCACATGAAGTGTGTTCTTTGTGCTGTGAAGTTTATAGGTTTTAGCAAATGCATAGTGCCACATATCCAGTAGAGTAATATCATATAGAATAATTTGGCCTAAAAACATCATATCCCTTATGCTCTACCTATTTAACCCTTCTTCTCCCCCTTCTGATCTTCAGGCAACCACTGATATTTTTACTTTCTCTGTGAAGTTAGGCCTTTTCCAGAATACAAATAATTGAAGTCATATAGTATGTAGACTTTTCACGCTGGATTCTGTTATTAGCAATACATATATTTAAGGTTCAACCTGTCTTTTCATGGCTTGATAGCTCATTCCTTTTTATTGCAAGTTAGTATTTGGTCACATAGATATAGCAGTTTGTTTATTCATTCACTGATTGAAGTATATCTTGTTTACATCCCTTTTTTGGCAATTAGGAATAAAGCTACTCTAAACATTTGCGTTTAGATTTTTGTGTGGACATAAAATTTTCAAATCAGTTGGGTAAATATCTAGGAGCATGGCTGCTAGATTGCAATAGTACAACTATATTTAGCTTTGTAAGAAACTGCCAAACTGTATTTCACAGTGGCTGTACCATTTTGCGCTCTCATCAGCAACCCTTGCCAGTAATTGATATTAAGGAATGTTTTTCTTGGGGGTGGGATGGGAGCTCAACCTTTCTCAAAAATAAGTAAGGGTATCTCATTGTTGTTGTAATTTGCAATTCCCTAACGACAAGTGATGATGAGTATCTTTTCATATGCTTATTTGCCATCTGTATGTCTCCTTTGAGGTGGTGTCTGTTCAGATGTTTTGTTTGCTTTGTAATTGGGCTGTTTTCTTATTGTGGAATTTTATTTTCCCTTGTTTTTGAAGAAAGTAAATAAACAAAAAATAAAAGTAGTTGAGAAAATAAGCATTTAAAAATCCTACAGAATTCTACCATGCCTATTTAATTATTTTTTAAAAAACAATCGGAAGAGTCAGTTCAGCTTTCAGTGAATCATTAATGTGAGCATGTGAAATTTGAAACACATACACAATTGCACAATTTGTTGAGCACTTACCTATATGAGTCAACATGCTCAGTTTTTTGCTTTTATATCAACTCAATTCTCATTACAATCCTATGTAATAGAAGCTCTTGTTTTCCTGTTTTACAACTGAGGAAACTTCAGTTCACGCTCTGCAGAAGAGTTCTAAAGCCCTGTGTGATATTGTTTGATAGACAATATATGGGTATATAGATAGATAGATTTCTTTTTGAGACAGGTTATCATTGTGTTACTCAAGCTAACCAGGAGACAGCATATTTTCAAATTGTTATAATTTCCAAATCTGCTCAGGTTTGTATGAGATCACACTTAGTTGATTAAGTAGAGTTCTATATTTTTTCTCAGATGTTTAGATTTATTTTGCATAGTTTATGTCTTTAATTTCCTGAAAACAAGCAAGACAAAATGTAATAAACAAATAAGTTGTTTTTCCCACCACATTTTAGACCAGATGAATAATTTTCAAGAGTCGTTTGCTTTGTTATTTGATAGGTAAAGAACAAAATAAATTCCTAAAGACAATTAGAATCATGACCAAACTGGGTCTTGAAAAACAGAGCAGTGCAATCACAGCTGGTGGCTGGCTTGGTGGCTGGCCATGAGCCTGCAGCATGGGACTGGATGTTCCACCATGGCTTGGCACTCCTCCAGGGAGCTGTCAGTCGCTGGGTTCCCACAGTGCCAAGCACGAGGCAGGTGCAGAAAGGTTCAAGGTTTCTGTTCCCCACTAGTGTTGAGGGCATGCAGGTCATCTGACGTGAGGGGCAGGCGGAGTGGAGTTCCTGCTTTGCTCTGGGGGAGGGCTGTGCGTTGACAGAGGCTGGTGAACCTGCTGTTGCTCCTCTTAACCCACCTCAGTATGGCTTTGAGATGAGGAGGGAGTTTGTAGGGTCCTCTTAGAAAATCAGGATTCAGGCATATCCATTTCTGAGGCTTCTAGGTTCTTTTTAGGTGGGGGCAAAATAAGTTCAAAAATTATGTTTCATTTTACATTTAAAATTAGTGTTCTTAATATGTAGAAAAAGAAATGCAGAACTGGGACATTTACACAAAGTATGGAAGAGTCACAGGATTGTTAAAACCATTAATTTCTAAATTAGTGGAAGAGGGATGTGTTTGTGGACTACCATTCAAAGTTACCTGATGAAAATGTTTTTGTTTTTTGTTTTTTTCTTCCTCCCAGTAGAGCATCTTTGTGTCTACATTTAATGGTGCCTGAAATCATTTTGTATTCAATTCTAAAACCAGGAATGGGGGAAGAATGCAGGCCTGGGATGGGGGGCAGGGGAGGAAGCTAAAGGAGATCTAGGGAGTTAATGTAATTTTGCAGGGCTAGTAGAATCCAGAATTATTATAAACACATTGATGCTGGTAATTTCCTTTGGGCTCAGGCAACTAATGCTTTGCTTTGTCAGATTATTAGGCAAATTTAGATCTAAAGACTGTTGGAAGTTGTAGCATAAGTCTGTCTTGTTTACTGTGTCCCCTGCCTGGCACAGAGCTGGAGCATAAAAGGCTTTCTGAAAACATTTGCAGAATGGAATCAGAAAGTCACTCCATTTCACAGTATACTTTTCTTGTCTTTGTTTTGAAAAAAAAAAGAAACATTTTTAAAGTTTAGAAATTTATGCCATAAGATGATGACATCATAAGATGTCTAAGAATGTTTTTTCTTCTTTATTGCTTATCCACACATATGTATACAATGTGCATGACTCCTTTCATCTACTTTTTGGGGGTACAAATATGGTCATATCTCTTTTTAACTTTTGAATATTGAAGTTAGCAAGAAGCCTAGAAACCTTTTCTAAAGGACATCCTTCAACCCCCAATTGTCCAAGAATCCTGGGTTTTCCTGATCCAAAGGGATAATTAGTTTTTAAACACCAGAGAAGTGGAGAATATGGAGGATCTGGGGAGTTTACTGCCCCAAGCTCCACCCCATTTTCTGCTGTTGGAGCTTCTGTCACTACAGCATTGTGTCACTGATGAAAATAGGCGCTCCAACAGAGTTGAATGTATCTAAGGTCATTGCTACCATTATCACCCTGTTGGAACAGATCCCTGCACAGGTCACAGGAGTTTCTCTCATTCTTAGCTTTAGTCTCAGTCAGTACTACTTTATAAGTGGACTTCCAAAGGTGCTATTGTAGTTCCCAAAGCTCATCCAGAGCCCCAAGATCTGTGGGTAAAGGCAAGCTCCCAGTTTCAGCTGCAAAGTCTAGCAACCCATCTCCCACCATGGAGTAGATCTTGGCATGAAATCTTTCCTCTCATGGTGGGATGTGTTCTCCTTGGTGGTCCTTAGTCTCTCTATTTGAATACTCCTATTGGGATCATCTCAGTCTGTCAAATTAGATTCTAATTATGTTGAACCTCCATAGAAACAGAAGAGATAGTTTTGTCAAGTCTCAACAAAGACCTTATCCTTCTTTCACTCCTCCGGATACCTCCCTACTTTCCATTCCTCTGATGAAAAGGATTCACTCAATAAAGTCAGAAGAAATGAAGAAAAAGAAGAAAAGAAAAACCTCCTTTGCAATAAGTCCCTGTTTTCACCTATATAGAGAAGTAAGAAGACAAATTCTGAAATTTTTATTTTTTGATACTAAACAAAACTATTCCATGTGGTCTAGTTATAGGAAGAGCATAGTGACTAAGCGCTCAGCTCTGGAGCCACATCACTTGGTTTGGTCACATTCATATTCTTTCTTGAATTTGAATGTGGCATTTAACCTTTCATACCTCAATTTCTTCATTTGTAAAATGGGATGTTGTTGTTATTTGCTGGGGTTTTTTCCTGAGGTATATAATGCAATTTATACACAGAAAAGTAAATAATGTACAGTTTTTTCTTGCAAAGATATTATCACACTAAATCTTCTTTAATTAAAAATTTTATCTATTTTTAGTTAAAACTTCATGACTATCAAATTGGTTTAAATAAAAAACAGGATACTAATTTATCAATTTGATTTTACTTCCTTAGCATGAGAGGTTTTGTTCCAGAAAGTATTTAAGCAATTTTCACATGTTTTCAAACATGATTTTTACACACAGAAATAAGAATTCCAAGGTGTTTTACCAATGTTTTGTCAGTGTTGCTTCTTGGCAGTCTTGGAAGTGACCAGATCCCAGTCACTCTGTCAGATGTAGAGTCTCTGAACGAGGAACAGTTTGTCCTTTTGACCATATGGATTAATCACCATAGTTGCACCAATCACATTGAATTTGAGATCAATAAATATGCCCTAAAACAAGATTTCATAGGCAAAGAAAGGGTAAATTAAAGCAGTTAAAAAGGAGATCCTAAACCTGTGAATCCTCAGATTCTAGCTTCTCAGGCCCCAAATCCTGCCTTGGGTAACTAACTTCATATCCTATTCTTGTTTTTGTTTGTTTGTTTGTAAAAAGATCAGTGTAAGAAATGACTATAAAATGAATGTTGTGTTACCTGTTTTTATTATGATTACAACCGTAGCTAGAGGAAATTTGGCACCCTGTTTATATTATCTGTTTAGAGAGAAAAGTTATGAATAAGCAAATAATCTACTCTATTATTCAATGTGCTCCACTGCCTTGTTAAATGCAACTTACTCTTTGATGTAGCATATAAATTAATACAGAACTCATCTGAAGAAAAACCTCACCATTTCTCTTGGAGTTCAAATTTACAAAACCATTATTTTAATTCTACAAATAGCATTTGGCTTTCAGCATGATATCACCAATGAAAATTTAATTTGTTGTTACAGATTTTCTTGTTTTTAAAAAAGCTTCAATAAGAAAATAAGAAGAGAACCAACATAAATAATGAAACATTTCATGAACACCAGCTTTAGGAAATCTCAGAATATTTGTTAGCTTCTATATTTATAGCAAAGTTGCATTCAGGATACTGTCCATAAATTGTTCCAAGTGCATTAGTGGCACTAATAAAGCCCCCATTTTGTGCAGCTTGGTGATCTTTAAGATTTCCTTTATGAGGAACTACCTAAAGTCACAGAGGACCCATCAGGGTGCCAAATTCCATCTGGACATAGTTGTTACAAATATACCACTGTTGATAAGCTCAAAATTAGAGGAATCTAGAAAGAGTTTTCAAATGTCATTTCAATGCAAAGGGAGTAAGAATATTTCCATCATATAAAATATCATTTTGCCTCTAAATCAAAATTATCTTAGTTACTTGGCTTTACACCCTTTGCTTCTAGTCAATTCAAGAAAATAACTTCATGGTGAATGGGAGAGTCCAATGTCCCTGAGAATTCTGAGAACCTTTAGTAAGTTCAGATTTCTCTAGCATTCCATTTTGCAATGCTACTGTTTTCTGATTTACAACTAATGATGTGTAATGATAATTTATAACACTAGTTGAATTTATTAGATCCTAAATCCTTTATGTCTGTTAAATATATCACATTTAACCAATTTCATCATGTAGTTCTCAACTAGGAGCAATTTTTCATCCCCTTACCTGAGTAAGGATATTTGTCAATCTCTGGAGTCCGTGTAGGTTGTCACAACTTGAGGGTCGTGGTGGTTCTATTAGCACACAGTGGGTGGAAGTTAGAGATGCTGCTAAATATCTGACAATGTATAGGACCGCCTCCACAATCAAAGAATTATTCAATCCTAAATGTCAGTAGTGCTTAACATGATAAAAATCTTTTCATTCAATCTTATTTGATGTGTATCATTAGCCTCATTTTCAGAAAAGAGAAACGGAGATACAGAAAAGTTATATAAATTATCCCTAAGATTACAGAGTTAAATAAGTGGTGGTTCCAGGATTGAGAACCTAGCTCTTTCCTGCCTTAAAACCCAAGCTCTCTCTGTATACCCTGTTATCATCTCCACAGAACTCTGATGACCATGAATAGATGCTGAGTTTTGAAGGGTGGAGCTACCTCTCCTGCTGTGTATCTGCCCTAGTATCTGAGAACATGTTCTCACTTGCTGAGAAACTAATACCAAGGACTCATCTCTAGAGCATCTTCAGATCTTCCCTTTAAGATGACATTCCCACCATTAGGTCAGTAACCCCAAGAGAACATGGTTACTTGATTGTATATACTGAATTACTAAATAAGGGTAAATTAAAAGGAAAACAAGACAGTACTTCTGTCTCCAAGGAGGTTGTGGGGAAGAAGAGTTGTATATTTATATAAATAGAGTATTAAGCATGTGTTTATAAACAGAATTATCAGACCAAACATAACATTGAAAGCAGTAAAAGTAAATGAGAAACTGGCCTATTCATGGGCCAGGGCACCTCTTTCTGTTCCTGAAACATCTTTGTAAGACCTTGACATGTATTTACATCCTTGGTTATCCTTGGGGTACACTGTAGAATTGCTGTGGCTGCTCCTACCCTTCCAGCTTAGATAAATTTATAAGCATAGCTGCTTATGCAGGTGAGGCTCATGAGGCCTTGCCTTCTCTCTTTTGATGAGCTTTTCTTCCCTGTAAGGTGACATTTTCATCCTCCTTCTACTTTTCTACTTTTTAGTGCACTCTTGATTGCTACCCACTTAACACTATTACAGCTCACTCAGGAGAGAATCTGATGAACACTCTCAAATTAAGTTGAATGTGATGAATAAATAAAATATAGTAAAGGTTCACTCTCATGATCTCTAGTGGGGAATCTCCAGAGGGGAAAATTTAGCCATCACCTAGTATGTGAGTAACATGGGAAAGGAAGGTTGTCTCTTGTCTTTCATACGCTGAAATGATTTGTAGGAAGTGCTGCACATTGCTGCACATAAAATAGCTACTAAATAGATAATGACTTTCTTTTTTCCTCTTCCTGTGCCTTCTTCTTCCTCTTCTTCCTTTGATTTCCTACTCTTCTTCCTCTTTCTCCTCTTCCCTCCCTTGCTGTCTCTCTCATTCTTCTTTCCCTTTCTCTTTCCCCCTCCTTCCTTGCTTACTTCTTTCTAATATCCTTTTAAATGATGTCAAACATGTGGCCACTCACTCTTGCACACTTAGAGTCAGTTCTGCCTAAAGTATTAGGAAATTCTGTAGAAATATATGTAGTCATTAAATGCTTGAGCTAAGGCAACAAACTAATTTCAAACCCCAGTTTCTTCTGATATTATTTTCTGTGCTACTTGCTTGGGAAAATTAATAAACTTCTTATACCTCAGTCTCTTTATCTGCAATATATAGATAACAAAAATACCTGTTCCACAAAGGTTTTATAAGGATTAAAAGAGGAAAATTATGCTGTGTATTTGTCATTGTGCCCAGCATATATGGCAAATTCCCAATAAATGGAAGCTATTATAATATTGTTATAAAATGATATGAGCTGGCACTTGAGTAACTTGGAAAGAAGAGTTTCTCTGTTTCTTACTACCACCATCCACCCTCACCTGGCCTATTGATTTCCTTTGAGATCCACGTTTAGGATTTCAGTCATGACCTTCAGCCCTATTTGAACACTTTTTTGGTACATATGTTTGCATTATCAAGTTAGATGTGTTCCTAGATGCAAATCCTGAATATCATATCTCAATTAGTTCACTTGGACATGTATTCTAATAAAGTTAAAGTTTGGAATGGTGAGGTCTTTTTATGCCAAAACAAATTTGGACTGTGTTGATTTATGATAAAAATCTAGGGTCTTGCTATGTTTGTGCATATGCACATGCTTAAAATGAAATATTAAATGTCATCCATCAGAAATATGTAATTCCAGTGGCTAATTGATTTGATATTTCTGCTTTCCTGTCTCATTGCTGAACAGGGCTAGAAATTTTGATTTCATGAAACTAATGTGGGCAGAAAGGATGGGCTGGTACAAGTGACAGTTTATAAATACACAAAGGATTGTTTGATTAGAAGTAAATTACACACTAATAGGAGAGATGGTTTGGAGTCAGACCTGAGTTTGAATCTTAACTCTACTATTGTAGACATTTACTTAACTTCTCTTACATGTTTCTTCAATTGAGAACTAGGGATAATAACCCATATTTATATGGTTGTCCTAAGGTTTATATGACTGATGCCTGGCAAATAGTAAGAACTTGTCACTATTTTATTTATTCTTGAGATTACTTGACAAATATGTGGGGTCTCCTTGAGTCATAGCTCTTGGTCAGATTCTATGATCTTTGGAACTTAGTTCTTAATCTCTTTATTGTCGCATACTTGTTGATAACAAAGAGGAACTGATTAGCAATTTATTTCAAAATGTGTGTATTACATTTGATGGGTCACACTAGCAGTAATAAAGCAAACAGTGGGGGTGGAGAGTGGATGGAGTGAGTTCAATCACATACCTGGGAAAAGTCAATAGTGAAGATAGAGCCTCAATTTTTGTCATACTAGAGAAGGAAAAATGTGGGCACAGAATTTGAAGCAAGGTATTGTGAGTTAGAAACACTGAAGCTTTTTCCAGTCTCTAAACTTAGGCAATTTGTTTTTTGTCTGTGCTCTTTTTCTATCATATTTAAGATAATAAAATTCACATTTCTAAAACTCACTTTAAGATAAGGAAAAATGATGACATTGAAAAATAAAACTTACGAAAACCTGCTGAAGACATTTATTTAATTTAAAAGCATGTTTTCCTCTTTGTATCATTATGAGATGTATGTTTTATTTGTACTGTATTTGGGTGAGTGCAAGTCAACAATAACATAGTTTTTGAGTAAAACACCCTTGCCTTTAGATATTGAGGCAATGATCAGGCCAAAATTTTTACTTCTGTTTGAAATTTTCAATTCAAACTCAATATACATTTGCTTTCATACCATAGGGTTGGGAATTAAAAGCCTGTCTCTTTAAGGAAAAAAAAAAAAAAAAAAAAAAGGCAGCCAAGCACACTGTCCTCACATTGAAAACTTGGAAAAAAGGCACCCAGATGATTGCCTGCCCAGGAAAGCCTAAATGCCCTCAGAGTTCAAGACAACTTTGTTTTGTTTTGTTTTGTTTTTTTGTTTTTTCTGAGTCAGGTCAAAGTGAACATGCTACCTTTGCTTCAAAGACTGGATTCCTTTCAGTGTTTTAGTTAAGATGTTTTGCTGACCAGCACTAGGAAATCTATAGGAGGGCGGGTTAGTTTACACACTGTCCACTTGTCATTGTCTCTAAGACACACAAAGCCACCTAAAAACACAGCCCAGCTGAAGTACTTACGACAGACCACGAACAAATCCTGGGCAGGTAATGGGCAAAGAAATATCTCCTGTTACTTCTTGCAGGATTTTTTTTTTAATATGCAAATACGACTTATAAGGTGTCTTTCTCACTCTCAGAGTTCACCTACGCCTGAAATTAACAGAGCTTGGTTTTTCCCTCTGACACGCAAAGGAAGCGCAGAAGTGAACACATCAGACATTGCCGCAGAACTTTCCAGCTCTCTAAGACTGCATTCTGATACAGGAGGGACATATTTTCATTCCTTCTTCAAAATGCACCTTGCAAATGTAACACGAACCAGGCTAGGATCTCAGGAAAGAGGAGGAAGACTCCGGGAAGCTGGCGGCTGCGGGTCCCGGGTCCTGCAGAACCTGGTGCGAAGGAGAGTCTGGCAGGCTCCCTCGGGAGGCTGGTTCTGCTCCGGCCGGTAGTCCTGTCCCTCGAGTGTCGTGGACTGGACCTGGAGAGCCCTACGACTGTACCTGTAGCCCACCTGTGGGTGGGCTGGGCCTGGACGGTAGGGACACAAATCTGGAAGGACCGAGCCAGAGAGGGAGGCTGGGAGTCAGGGAAAGGGAGACCAGAAGGAAGGAGCGATCGGGGTGCGGAGTGGGTGGAGAAAGCCACAGGAGCAAATTTGGGGCTGGACTAGGCTGCGCTCGGCTTTTAACCTGGGCAGTGGAGGCGGGGGAAGAAACCAAAGGAAAGGGGAGGTGTGTGGGATAGGGGTGGGTGAGCGGGAGTTGAAAGCAAGTGACATCAGCAAGTCAGAGAAAAAGGGGTGAGCGGCAGGCACCGAGAGAAGTAGGGCGTTTGGTATTAGGAGCTCGAGCCCAGCCTGCCCTGGCAGGGTCCCCAGTGCCCTAGAGACCATGCAGAAGTCGCCTCTGGAAAAGGCCAGCGTCATCTCCAAACTTTTTTTCAGGTGAGAGGGTGTCCAGCGGATCTTTGGAAGGACACGTGCCCATGAATGAAAGAGGGAGTGAATACGGGCAGAGTTTTTGGGGAAAAAGAACTAATGCTTTTAAGAAATGCACTACCATTCATTGTTTTGAAAGAAAACATGGATTTTGTGGAATAAGATAGCATTAAGAAAGAAAAGAATAAACTGAAGCCAATTGTTTGAATAGTGAGCAAAATCTACTTGCCACTGAGAGACTCCCAAGATCCAAATATGCTAAGGTGCAATTGATTTGATTTATTATTATTTTTCTGAGAAACTTATAAAGTTGTTAGTAACAAATTCTTAAGTTTGGTTCTTTGTTTTCCCCCCTTCATGCCTTGGAAGCTTACCTTCTTGACAGTCATACTACAGGTAGTAGGTGGTCAGAAAACACTTGTTAGCTGAATTTTGGGAAGGAAAAAATATGGGATAGAGAAAGTGGGAATTATGTGCCTGAAGTTTTTATTGTTATGATACTAAGTCTAACAAGTACTTACCACAATTTCATTATACTTCTTTTTAAGAATGAGAACAAATCTGTTGAAATATTTATCTAAGTATGAATACTGTGAGCCATGGACTTTTAGGAGATCAGAACAGTCATGGAAATGTGAAGCATGGGGTATAGATGTTGAAGTTATATCCCTTATCCTACTTTGCATGTGATGTGCAATGAGAGCTTGCAAACTTCATCTAATGAGGTTTATAAAAATAGACTTTATGAATCTTAGGCAAAGTGTAATTAAATGTAGCATTTCATACTTGAAGTATTCTTTGGATACTACATCTATCTTGTTCTTCTCATACTTGTGTGAATGAATAGGTACAGTTCTCATGGGACATTTACTTGACTTATAATTCTCCAATGAATCAGCCTACTAAAGTATCAGAAAAGTCAAACACATTATAAATAGCTCTATATATGTGTCTGTGTTGTGGTGAGGGGGAGATTCAGCTTTCACACCTCTCTAATGTCAATTCTCTGCATGTACAATGAGACTGAAACTCAGGTGCTAATGAGAGGTCATTGGCCATTGAAGGAGGCTCCTCCCTGTGTATGGGAAAGAAGGACTTTACTCTTTGGAAATACTTATTCTTTACCCCCCCACTCCCACACATCTGGGAATTGAGCACATTAGTGCTTTACTACTAAGTTATATCCCCAGACCTTTCTTGTCTTTTATTCTGAGACAGAATCTAAGTTGCCCAGGCTGGCCTTGAACTTACGATCCTCCTGCCTCAGCCATCTGAGTAACTGTGACTGTAGGCTTGTGCCACCACCACAGGCTTGCAATTACCTTTTGTATTCACATTTCCAGAGCCTTTTGTTACTTCATTTATGAAACTGGCTTATCTATTGATCAATTTTCCTACTACTTTACAAAATCAGAATGTTAATTGGCATAATTTATAGGCTTTTTATTAGAACACTTTGAGGAACTGAAATACCAGTCAAAAGGCAGCTTTTAGGAGACGGAATACCCCATGGCTATTTCTTTTCTTTTGGTACCAGGGATTGAACCCAGGGGCCTTAACCAATGAGCTACAGTCCCAGCCCTTTTTATATTTTATTTAGAGACAGAATCTTGCTAAGTTGCTTAGGGCCCTACTAAATTGCTGAGGCTGGCTTTGAACTCTCCATCCTCTTACCTCAGGCTCCCAAGCCATTGGGATTACTGGCATGTACCAATGCACTTGGTTTCCCCTGGTTACTTTTAAGTACTAAAGAACTTCAAAATTAGTCATCTACAAATTATTTTTTTTAATTTTCTTTTTGCAGATTACCTAATATATTTTAGTATAGTTTGGAAAACGCTCTTAAATTGATTTGGGAAGAAAATGTATCATAATGACTACTAAATTTGTTAACAGCATACTCATTTCTCTAAACTATTTTATAATAAATTGCTCTAAGAATAGGTGTGTTTTTAAAAGTTAAGTTCCTACTATTTATAGGAATTGACAATCACTTATAGTACCAGTGATTGTAAACTTCCTTATGGACTATATGGGTAAAAACTTATTTTCTGCATTCGTCTAGGCAGTATCGCTTAGTGATCAAGGGTGGTAGGCTTTGGATTCATATTATTTGGATTCAGACTCCAGATCTACTGCTTTGTAACTTTGTGACTTGAGACAAGTCCCTTAATGTCTCTGTGTTTGTATGACTTGACCTTTAAAACTTGAAGATTAATAGGATATATGACAGGGATTAATCTGTTGAGAAAATACATGTCCAGCTTTTAGCCCAGTAAATGTTAGCTGCTATTAGTAATACTATTATTGTTATTATTTACCACATTTTGACATTCTTTTTAATTTTTTTTTTTTACATTTTGACATTCTTTACAGTACAATGTGCTTTCTTTGTATGAGATGGTTAATTCATCTCTGTTAAGCATAATTTTGTGACTAACAGTCTGTATGTGCAATGAATGAGCTTGTTTGGGAATTTAATTTTGGAAAAATCTCATCTAACATGGCC
Organism: Glaucomys volans; assembly: GCA_020662805.1. Lineage (NCBI taxonomy): Eukaryota > Metazoa > Chordata > Mammalia > Rodentia > Sciuridae > Glaucomys > Glaucomys volans. Next base: position 431,861 of record JAJEJO010001134.1, on the reverse strand, counting down.
TTACTGGATATTTAGGAAAGAAGTCATATACTCATATCTCCTTTAGTACCTCAGAATTTAACATTCTGAATACGATCCCTTTGATTTCAGAGTCATAAAAGGATAAAACTATTATAGTCTGGGTTGTAGATTATATTATTTATTTAATTATCTAGATTTTATCATTGGAAAACCAAAAATGTTTGAGAAAAATCTAAGTACTTTCTTAATTTTGCAAGAATTTTACATCAAATACAAATTTTGAGAGATATTGGAACTGTCATAATGCAAAAAAGAGATTTTATCACATAAATTCAAATAGTTTATGAATAATTCATTAAGTTGAAACTTTAATGAAAACAATATTTATGAAGTAAGATGTTTCTAAACTGGAGGTGATATACTTTCATAGAATCAGATTCATATTCCAGTGGATCAATTTCTAAATGTTTACCCACAGAGCTTATGTTTTCTGATTTTGAATACTTCTTTCAAGTTTACATTTTCTTATACCTTTTTTTTTCTTTTTATTTAATTTTTTGATTCATTGAACACAAATGGAGTACAGCAATTGTTTTTCTGGTTGTACACAAAGTAGAGTCACCCCATCTGTGCATTCATAAATGTACAAAGGGCAATGATGTCTGTCACGCATACTGTTATTATTCTTACCCCCTCTATGCTCTCTATCCTTCCATTCTTGCCATCATTCCACTCCACATTATGCATCATCATTCACTTATCAGAGAGACCATTCAGCCTTTGGATTTTTGGGATTGGCTAATCTCACTTAGCATAATAGACTCCAACATCATCCATTTACCTACAAATGCCATAATTTTATTCTTCTTTATGGCTGAGTAATATTCCATCGTGTCTTTGCCACACACACTTCAGATAGAGCACTAATCTCCAGAATCTACAAAGTGCTCAAAAATCTTTACACCAAGAATACTAATAACCCAATCAATAAATGGGCCAAGGAAATGAACAAACACTTTACAGAGGAAGATCTACAAGCAATCAACAGATTTATGAAAAAATGTTCAACATCCCTAGTTATAAGAGAAATGCAAATCAAAACCACCTTAAGATTTCATCTTACCCCAATTAGAATATCTTTTACTAAGAATAAAGGCAACAACAGGTGTTGGCGAGGATGTGGGGAAAAGGGTACACTCATACATTGCTGGTGGGAGTGCAAGCTGGTGCAGCCACTCTGGAAAGCAGTGTGGAGATTCCTTAGAAAACTTGGAATGGATCCACCATTTGACCCTGCTATCCCACTCCTTGGCCTATACCCAAAGGACTTAAAATCAGATTACTACAGTGATGCAGCCACATCAATGTTCATAGCTGCTCAATTCACAATAGCTAGATTGTGGAACCAACCTAGATGTCCTTCAATAGATGAATGGATAAAGAAACTGTGGTATATATAACTTTTAATATAGTTATTCAGCTTGTTCTTCTCTCTTTCCCCATTACCTGAATTTCCCATATTCTGTTTAGTTGTCATACTATGTATCAAATCATGTGTTGGATGATATCATTGGAATTCTGGTCATGGTATCCATACCAGAATTCTAGATCTGTACTTGAACTGTGGGAGTCCCACAGAAGCCAAGTGTCCAGTGCAATGAGTCTCTTAAAAAACTGGGTACCAGGGCCTTCCATAAATTGTACAAATAAATCTCAAGTTAGACTGAAGAGTAAAAAAAAATGTCAGTATCTAAGGTATAAATTCACAAAGAATTGCATATTATTAGATTCAGTCTAATAGTAAAAGAATTTAAGACACTTTTGTAATTATCAAACAGAATGAATGAGAAATTTAAAAACAGAAGCACTAGAATTTACATATCATAATGGGTGTGGTGACTCAAAATAGCTATCAGTGAAAATGATGCTCCTAACCATTCTGCCTTTAATCAAAATATTTTTTTGCATCTTCTATTATGAAATTACCTTTTAAAATAATATGTAAATTTCTTTTCATAAGTATATATTAATTTCAATTCTTTATGGTTATTATCTTATAGATTGTGTTAAAGATCATGTTACCCAGACTGGTCACTTAGTTTAGTTTTTACAAGACTTTTGGCTACATCTCAAAATTAAAATTTTAATAATAATTTGTTTTGTTAAGTCAAGTACTACCTCAGTTTAGATATAGTCCTTCAAAAAATGTATTTAAAACTTTAAAGACAATTCTTAAGAGAAATACAATTGCTTTGAGCAATGGAAGCATAATTTTATAAATGTATAAAAAATTCATAGAGTATAATTTTGAAGCAAATCAAGCTTATTTGGTTATACAAACTAAGGCACATTGTAAAAACATCCATCATAATTATTTTATATTGACATTTTATTTCCATTTATGATACATTAATAAAGCTCTAGTTATGGCTGGATCATAAATCTTTTTGCAATTTTTTTGGGGGGTGTTCATAACAATATTGCCAAGGAAAATCAGTTGGCTACTCAAGAAAGTGTCTAGTCTGGTTCTGATCAATAATCATGAATTATCTTAGGTTTGCCTCTCTGACAAGGGTTAGGCTATCCAAATTTTAAAAAAATCATTAAACAAAGACCAATATGAGACAGACAATTGGTATTGTGATGTAAAATACCAAGTGGACCTAAATATCATGCTTCTACTGAGTCCGTGGGCAAATGCCATTCCAGTGAAGACAGCTCCAAGTTTCCATACTCTTTCTTAAATTCATCTCCAGTAAGAGGAGGAGCCAATCTCTGGAATAGGGACCCCTCTGTCTTGAACAATGTTGCCCAAACACTGACACATGTTGACTCTACACCAATCCCTCAGTATTTCTTTCTATCCATCTTCCCTTTGCTGACATGTTGTTATTACACAGTTCAGAATTTTCAACTTGGAATACATGTCACTTTTGGTTGGTTTAACTCTCAGAATCCTCTACACAGTCTAATTATATATATGTAAGAAGCATCTGTATGTAAATATGTAGTCATATAATTATTTCTTTCAGTTAATTTTACAAGTTTTAAAAATTACCCCTTGGTTTGGAGTGTATCCCAGTGAATATTTTTATATACTTAAAACACATAGCATACAGTCTAGTTTAGTTTAGTTTAGTTTAGTTTAGTTTTTTTTGGTACCAGGGATTGAACCCAGGGAGATATGACCACTGTGCCATGTTCTCAGTCCATTTTTTATTTTTTATTTTGAGACAGGGTCTCACTAAATTGCTTAAGGGCCTCCTTATGTTGCTAAGGTTGACTTTGAACCCATGATCCTCCTGCCTCAGCCTCCTGAGCCACTGGGATAGCTGGTGTGCACCACCTCACCTGACTAGTTTTTAAATATTTAATTCCTTGCTAAAGAGAGCAGCAGAATCTATTTTTCTTAGTTGCTTCATCAATATTTTATGTTTGATGTGTGGCAATCAAAATATCCATCAGATCTTATTGATACACAAGGGAAAACATGATTTTACAGGGTTTTTTTTGGTTGTTGTTCTTTATGTTTTATGGGAGGAAGTAGGACTTAGAGTGATAATATTCAATACATAAATGTTGAAACTTGTTCTAGAAGGTCCTTGAATGAACACTGCTATAAAATATATTATTATTGTTAGTGTCCTTTAGCAAGAACCTGTAATTTCAGTACGATAGAGCTATAATGTAAGTATAGGATTGCCAAACCATCAGGGAAGGGTGTTAACCATTTAGCATGGAGTTATATGTTGTTTGTCAAGACTTTAAAAACACCTCTGACTCAGTAGCAATTTTGGCCATTTTGATCCAATGATTCCTGACGCATCTTGTGTAGGGCATTTCCCTGGATCAAAATCCCTACGATGCAATGAGGTCAAAGGGGAAAACAGACTATAATAGAGGTTTGGTTGTTTGGGGACACTGACAGATGGGTTACTTTATAAATATATCAAATGCATTATCACAGAGAAAACATTACTATTTTAGTTGTTTCTCTTTAGTTTCTCAGAATGAGTGTACCAGATAGTTGTTTCAGTGAGAAATCAACATTACCAAGTAGCTTTACTATAGAGTTTTGTGTCAGTAAATAGCGTGGGTACCTTTACACGAAGCCTACAAAAACTCAATTTAAATTTAGACTGCTTCATGTAGAGAAAGATCTACAGAGCTTGGAAAGATCTGATTTTCACGACTGTATCCAAGTTGTAAGTCTTTTCTAGTTTGCTATTTTCTGTTTGGCACCTTTATTACTATCTTTTGACATCAATAACTATTTCCAATTGTAAAGTCCTGCATGCTAGTGTCTTCTCCAAATTGTTTAGTGTAGTATTCAAACCATTTTGGGACTCTCATATAAAATGGTTTAATAAACATCTTTTTTGTAGTGAGAATGATTCCATGACCAACCCTAGAGACCTATATATATTACAGACTGATGACATTCAACAATGCAATGGTGGCATCATTTTGATAAAAGAAGAGGAAGCAGAAATATGAGCAAATTTTCAATATTACAGCAATTATTCCATCATTTTCTTTGTGATCCCTATAGTTCAGTCTTCAAGGGACAATTTATTTGCTAATTTCTTGCTCAAAATGTAAGGAAATGATCTGAAGATTTTTGTTGTCTAAGATTGTTAGGACTTTCAGCCCTGAAACCACATGCAGATATAGTCAGAGAATTTCCTCAAGGAGCTGAATCAGAGCAGTACTTCCTTTGTACACATGATTCTGGGAAACGTGGAAGATGCTCTCATTCATTTATTTACCACCTTCTATACTCCATGCAAGGCATTAAGAAGGGAGAGGTGGATAGGAAAGAAAATGCTGTTGTCTTTATGTGACAAATTCTCAAGAGCTTACCTCAGCGAGGGTACCTAATCCATACTAAGACTTGCCAAAAGTATGTTGGAGGAATTGTCTCTTGCATCACACCTGAAGGAGGTTATTCAGTAGGAGTTATCAGATGAGGGTAGGGATGAGTTAGCGAAAATTTACATGAAGAACCAACTGATCCTCTGTAGGAATGGCAGGCAGAGTGAGTAAGGCAACTTAAAAGAATTCAGAGAAGGTCCCTGAATTATTCCTGAAATGAGTGACAGAGATTTGTGGGTGATGAGTCTGCAAACTCTAGCATAAGAGGCTTGTTTGAGCTTTATCATGGTAAGGGAAAAGCCACAAATTTTAGGAAAGACCATTTCAGCAAAACAAATGATTATTTAGAAGAGTGGCAGTAGGGATGGAAGGATGGATCTGAAAGACATGCGGGAGGCAAAAATCAATAGTTTTGTCAATTCATTAGAGGTGAAAGGAGAAGGAGAGAAAAGAACCAGGAGAATGTTTGGATTTGCTGATCTGGACCACAAGGTAAATGGTATGTATTTAGTGAAGAAGTTCAATTGGAGAAGGCTTGGTGTGGGAGTGGAGGCCTATGCAAACACTCAACATCTCTTTAAAATGAGAAAGGAAATTATAGGTATGACTCAAGTCCAGGTAATATGGTTACTTGGAAATTAGTCTTGGACCTCTAAATACATTTTTTTTTTCAAAAATATAAGTTGACCAAATACTTATTACCAAAGGAACTTCTACTTTTCAGCTCACAGATAGATTTGACATCTAATGCCTGAAAGATTTATGTCTCCTATCCAAAACAGTAAATGTATATATATGCACTGTGAATAAAAGTACACAAAGTAAATAAATCCCCCATGAATTAATTAGATTATGGAGCCAACTTGGACCAACATAAGTAGTACAGTTAGGCAGTAGATATTTACATAAATGATTTAATTCAGTGCATAGAATACATAATTACAATAAGATTTAAAATTTATTCACTATATTGATTTATTAAGCCATTGAAATTGAAACTCAGAGGTAGTAATCCCTGTAATACCAGAGCTAAATTTTCATGCAATGAAATTTTATTATCCAGAAAGATAATCACTATAAAATGAACTCATTAAAGTGAAAGTAATTACTTTGGGATACAAATGTGATTTTTAGTTATTCATTCATTCACTTATGCATACATGCATGTGTGTGTGCATTTATTCAGAGTATATATTAAGCTCTTGATACCAACCAGGGATATAGTAGTTTGAAGACTTAAAAAACATAAAATTTCTTAAACATTTTATATATTCTGCTTTGCTGGAGTTTTCAAACAAATATTTTTAGCAATGCAATTTTTCTCTTTGGAATACAAAGAGAAAATACAAAATCTATATACATATACAGATTTTACCTTTAAAGGGGACCTAAAATTTTTGATTTAGAAGATTGTTGACTGTGTAAAGTACATTTCATATAATAAGCTATTCCAAAGTCACCATATTATTTTTTGACAATAAAAATTGATGTGTTGTGAAAAATAAAAAAAATTCTTATGAAATGTAAACATAAGGTAATTTCATTAAGAAATATATATTGTATTTAATATTGGACACAGTCTTTGGATTCTCTGAAGTATTAACCTAATAACTTTGCAGAACTTTTTGCAACTTTTTGATAGTTCAACTATTTGAACTTTTGCAAGGCTTTGGTGATTCCATTGTTTGTGTTTTCCTGGTTCACACTGCATCACTAGTGTAGAGTGGGGTCAGATTCTGGGCTAGTGGACATTATAAATTATTAGAGAAAAACAATGAGCTAATAAGACTTCATTGATGAAAATTTGCCCCAAAATTAGTTATTCTGTGGAAAGGAATATCTAGCTGGAAATGGGATAAAGACGTAAATGCTTAGGCTCTTAAAGTCAGGAACTCTCACTTCATAATTAACAGTATTTTCTATAGCTTTGGCTCAGTGCTCTTCAAATTGTGGTCTGCTGATGACCTGCTCAAAAATATACTAAATATCTACATAGTTTATATAAACATGTAATATAATACATATGTAGTATGGTATAAATTTTATATTAAATATGCAGATTCCTGAGTTCTACTCTGTACCTACTAAATCAGAATCTATTTAAAATTTTTCATCTTTCCAGGTGATTCTTTTTGCTTTCAACAATATGGGAACCAGTAGGTCATAAGGTATCTTAAGAAAATGGATTTAGATAATCCAACTAGTGCTTCTCAACCTTAATTAGCATAAGAAGTCCCTGGAGGTCTGGGTCCTAATCCCAGAGATTTTTACTTACTATATTTAAAATAGAGTCCAGGAATTTACATTTTTAAGAATGACAACCTTTCCCTCCCCATTGACCACTTCTGATACTGGTAGTACATGGACCCTAGTTAAAAACCTGGACAAAGCCCTCCCCCTGCAAAAGAATCCTGGGATATGATGATTAATAAAAGCTGTGGGATGTTTTTAAAAGCTCATATACCCAGACCTCAATCCCTCATGTTTCTGATTCAGGAAGTCTAGGACAAGACTTGGTATAGAGTTCACAAAAGCTTCCAGAAGGTTCTGATTCGTGGTTTCAATTTAAAATAAAACAAAACAAATAAAGCAAGAGTGAAATAATTGTCAGTTATTAATGTGTTTATAGAATCTTCATTTCTTAGATCATTAATAAAAGGTTAGAAAAGAGATTTGAGGACAAAGTCTGGGGAGAGGTAAATCTATATAGAGGATTCCACCAAAAACAAAACAAGAGAAAAAGAAAAAAACCCATAAAATATGGGGCATGGAGTTGTTTCCATCTTATCCCAGTTTCATTAACCTTCTTTCTCTCCCAGCATTCCTCTTTACCAATCTTAGATTCCAAGGAAGAAAGTTGTGAAGTTAGCCACTCTTCAGTAAATGAACAATAGAAATAGTTCAACTTGCCATAGGATTGAATATATTCTCTTAAGTGGTTTCCAAAGCCCACAGCTCTGTCTCCTACTACCTCCTAACACTTCTTACCCACTTATACAAACCAGGGATTATGAATATTATCTCAATGAATTATTTGAACAATTCTAAGTACATTTTACATGTAGGAAATATGTGGTTCAGAGAGGTTAAAGAGTTTATAGACACTCACCCAGTTAATTATTGTGAAGTCAGAATGTGAACTTAGATGGATCTAAATCCAGATCTCTGTTCTGAACCAGTATATCATATTGCCCACAAACCTGAAATGGGAATTGATGAATTATATAATTTCACTTGGTTTGATTTAAAAAGCTTCTTGCCTCTGAAATTTATTCTTATAAAAATTTTCCTGTTTAAAATGTATAAATAATATTATTTAAATAAGACATAAGGCTTAGTTCTTAGAAGGGGCTAGGGCTCTGCCCTTGCCTTAATCACTGTTATTGCTTTGCATAGGTCCACACACCTTTCTCTGGTGTCACACTATGACCATTGATCCCAAGTTTTCATCATTCATGTCATCTGTTTTTCTATTTATTTTATTTCTTAGAACTGAAGAAGGGGCTAGGCCACCTGGTAGATGGTTCTTCAACTTGAGTTTTGACAAATATTGGATTCTCTTAGTACAATGTGTTTTTTGTGAAAAATAATACTATTATTTGTGAATTCCAGTTATCAAATGAAATCTTCCTTGGAATATACAAATAGAAGTGACCACAAAAAACAATAACTATTCCACAAATTCAGAAATATAGTTAACTTCTCCCTTAAAATATAGGTTAAAATAAAATTGCTCTAAAATGATTTTATGGACCATATTCTTGGTCCTACTAATTTATGTTTTTTACTATGTAATGTTTCTGAGATTGAGGTGCCTTTTGCAATTGCTATTAAAAAAATAAGAATAAAGCAAACTTGTCAGCCAACAGGCCTAGGAATAAATTGTAATATGGGAACTTAGTAATACATAAAAGGTTATTTACATATATATATATACATATATACACACACATATATCTCATTATTTATATATATATTCCTTTATAGATTTATATACGTACATATACATATGTATATATTCCTATGTCTGCAGTTGGATTTTTTTTTTTGCATTGGTTGAACTGCAAAAAGTTGAATTTTAACTTAAATTTAGTTTGTTGCTTGATATTTTTTGAGAAGAGTTACTCTGTAATGTAGTTTTAAGAGAAAGAAGTAATATTTAGTCTGAAGTTTGTCTGGCATACCAGGCAACGTAATTATAGTAGAAGTTGCTCAAACTCAGCACTTCCTTGTGCCTTGAAATTACGCTGCCTGAGCCACAGGTGAAGGTGCTGTGAATGCAGCTTGTCACTATACCCCATTCATAGATGTGAAAGGCCAAGAATGATTCAGAAGAATATTTTTTTACATGAATGTAAGGTTTAGACTAAGATTTTAATTATGACACCAAAGAAAGTGATAGATAATTGTGTGCATTAGTATGTAGCACTGTTAGTTTTTAAAAACTGTGTGTGCTGTTTCTTTTGGAAAGGGTGAGTGCTAAATAGATGGTGAGTCTTTTGATCGGTGTCACCTTAGAGTGTATAACATAAGATATTATAAAACCATCGTGATATTATCTGTAGCTTATTATCTATTGTCTGGGTGTTGTATAACTCTGTTAAGTGGTGATGAGACCTGTGTGAGCAGGTGTACTGGAATATGGGCTGTTAACTGAGCTTGGCCCATGTGTGCTATAGTGACATGCTTACTTATGCAATGCAGAGATAAACAATGAAGGTCATAGTAGGTTTTAATGCATACAAAGAGATGTCTGAGCAGCTTTTCTATATAAAGGACACTCAGAGTCACCAAGAAGCTTAGGATAATGTTTGAATGACTCCAGTGAGCTAAAATTGGCATATAATACATTTGAGTGTGTGTAATATTTTTTATTTGTATTTTAAAATAATAAACAAATTTAAAATACTGATATTTCAAATAAAATGGGTGAAATGAATTCCCTGAAGTATCTTTGAGGAATGGTAGGTTTTGGGGCTTTTAGTTAGAAAACCATTGAACTACTTTCTCTATGTTGATTGTTCTTGACCTTGCTATAAGCCCCATATTTCACCAATCTTTACTCTTCAAAATCATATCACATTCTACTTTAGGCCTATTCTCACTGTCAATTCTTAGTGATATATACTGGAGGAAGCATGTACTTTGGAATTAGATAGATTTTGGCTGACATCCTCACTTTGTGACTTATTAACAAGTGATCTAAGGCAATTTATGTTATCTTTCTGATACTCAGTTATTCTCATTAAAGGAATGAGCTATTCTCAACATGGCTTAATGTTATTGTGGTATTAGACATTATTGATTACTTCTTTTGCACATTAGTCAAGGTTCTCCAGAGAAATGGAACTAATAGTAAATACATATCTTCAATATATGTGATCTATTATAAGGAATTAGCTCAAATGACTATGAATGCTAGCAAGTCCAAAATTTGCAGAGTTAGCTGTCAGGCTAGAGAACTGGGAAGACCAATGTTTTGGTTGGGGTTCAGAGGCAGTCTGCTGGAGAATTCTCTCTTGCATGGGGAGACCAATCTTTTTGTCTGTTTTAGGCCTTCAACAAATTGGGTGAAGCCCACCTGCATTAGAGAAAGCAATTTGCTTTACCCAAAATTCTTTGTTTTAGATATTAATCTCATCCAAAAATAATCCCTCCATTGACACAAAATTAACCATCACCCTTGTAAGCTTTGCCATGCCTTAAGTGACAACAAATAATGCCAAATACAGAGTGACTCTTTAGTAAATGGCAAACACTAATATCAGCCACAGCAGCATTTTTGTAATTAGCACTTTCTCAACTCTCTGTCTAGGCTCTTAGAAAGTACTTCCTTTCTCTCATTTTCATTCTCCTGTCCTATGAACTATGCCTGTACTTCCTGTGAATTATAGAGATCATATTGGCCCTGCCAATTGCACATGTTAGCTTTTGCTTTGCCATTGACTTTCATTCCCAACTTTAAAAAATTATCTTAACCACTCAGATTATCGCCTGTGTTCATTGTCCTAACATGGAATTTCCCTGTTGCTTAGGACCAGTATATTGTACTTGCTAGGGATGCCATAGCAAAGTTCATACACTGGGTGGCCTAAACAACAGAAATGTGTTATGTTGCAGTTCAGCAGACTGGAGGTCTGAGACCAAGGTGGTGGCAGATGTGGTTACTTCTGAGGGCTGTGAGGGAGAGTCTGTTCTATGTCTTTCCCTTAGCTTTTGGGGTCTCTGGTAATGCTTAGCATTCTTTGACTTGTGGAGGCATCACCCTGACCTCTGCCTTCATCCTCACAGAGTGTTCACCCATATCTATGTCCTAATTTCCCCTTTTTATAAAAGTAGCTGTCTAGGGCCAACTCTGATGGCCTCATTTTAACTTGATTACTCTGTAAAAGATCCTATCTCCAAATAAGGTCACATTCTGAGGTACATGGGTTAGAACACAAACATTTTGTGGGGAAACAGTTCTGTATTTAACAATCAGTAACTGTCTTCAGGAACCAAATGGGATAAGGAAGTAGTTTGAAACTATACAGTACCATGCATATACCAGGTTACAGTAATTGTGAAACTTCTAAAACTATATGTATCTCATCTATAATGGTCCATAAATAAAATGGAGATATCCAGAGAATGTTAAGTGACATGATCTAGAAACTATCAATGAGGGTCATAATAAAGAGGACCATCTGCTCTTGAGAAGAGTGAAGTGAAATTTTGGTACATGACTATTAACAATAGGATGAAGGTCAAATATTAGGAAGCATGTTTTAATAATGAAGAGTGTTACATATGCAAACATTTTATTGAGAATTGAAAAATCTTGATGGGAAGTGTTAGGATTATGGACTTTAAGTTATAACTTATGAAAAGGGAGGAAATGTTATCAAAGAATGGTCCCTGACCAAGTAGAGATGCCTCACATTTGCATCACGTTTACTATAGACTAAAATCTGTTTTGACTTTTTGTTTTGTTTTAATACCTTTGATCAGGAGTAATGGCTAAGAAACCCCTATTTGCAATCAGTATTTTCACATGGGCCATCCAAATATCATGTTTGTGAGATTAATTTAAAAATAATTCATTCAGTTTCTAATCTGTAAAAAGCACTGAACGAGACAATGGAGGTAAGAAGGTAAATATTATACCCGTGTTGTTTTTAATAATTTAGTCTTGCCAAGTATGGTGGTACATACCTGTAATCCCAGCAACTTGGGAGGCTGAGGCAGGAGGATCATAAAAGTTTGAAGCCAGCCTGGGCAAATTAGTGATACTCTGTTTCAAAAGTAAAAACATAAAAAAGGGCTGGGAATGTAGCTCAGTGGTAAAGTGCCCCTGTATTCCCTCCTAACATTGAAAAAAAAAATTCCATCTTATAAGGGAAGTAAATTAGTAAACAGTGTACTGCAGCTTCATAAATCCAAAACTTAAAAGAACTGAATGGCAATTATGCACCATGCTGTATGGTAAGTATAAGGGATATACCCGAGAGAGAGAGAGAGAGAGAGAGAGAGAGAGAGAAAAGATCTACAAGGTGTTTCTCCTTGTGGGCTTACAGCCCATTATGGGGGGACATGGAGGATCGGTAGACAAGATAATCTGTGGCAGAGTCACAGGAGGAGGAAGTTTTGGACAGAATGGTGCACACAGGAGGGAACTAAAACCTAAACTGAAGAGAGGCTCACCTGTACCTAATTAATTTCTATGGAACTATTTCAATGCATTTGGGGTTTCTTGGAAATAGAGGTCAGGTTTTATTTCAAGGAAGTTATCCATTTTTCTTCAGTATGACCTGGCTAAACCAAAGAATGCCATGCCTGGTGATGGCAATGGAAGAATCTTTTTAAAAATTAAGAACCACCTTATTATTAATGGTTTTATCTAGTGGGAGCTCCTGCAGAGTTCAAAAGGAAGAGAATCTGGCTCAGAGTTTCCTTTAAAGTTCATTTTCCTAAAGCACAAATGAAAGCAAGAGATCATGACATTTTGAGGTCAAAAAATCCTCCTGAATGGCTATAAAAATGATTTTCACTAACCCATCATAATTTGTGTTATGATTTGTGTTTTTAATTACCTGATTGTCAAGGTGACCATTTTGAATTCTTAGATTGCTTATTTAGAACAATTAACAAATCAGTCACTGTGTTTTGTGTGTTTTGCTCTTGAAATATATAGCAATTTAATTTTTATTTAAAGAGATCTTTATTTACCTATATATTGCTTATATTAAGAGAAGACATAAAGAATAAATGAAGAATATTTAAAGTAAGGCTTTTGCAATGGAGTCTCATTTCCAGGGTAATCCTTGAACCAATTAATATATCCATTCCCTGACTGTCTTGATTTTTTTCTGGAATTCATTGCAGGGATGAGTAAGGATTAGGCTACTGCTGCTGCTCTCATCCCCCACAACTCCAGGAAGCTTTATTATTGATGCCTCTCCCAGTGATGTCAAGACTTTAAGATAATGAATGTATAGCCTTGCTCGTCAAACTCAGAAACAGGGATCTGAAACTTAAATTTGGAATCATGCAATATGTCCATATGTATCCTTCCTTTCCTTCCCTGAAAGGGGAAGAAATGAAAGAAGATGCTAAATTTACCCTTTAATTTGCAATACTTGGCATTTTTCAAGAGGAATCACAGCAGAATGTAGAAGGGGTTAAAATGTAATCACTAGCCTAATTCCATGTTTAGTTGGAAGATGGGAAATGAGCCACAACTGAGAAGCCTGCATCCAAAGCCATGGTGCTCTTTGAATCCTTCTGAAAAATAATCCTGGGTAACAGTTATACAAGAGTATCACAGAGCAGAGAGCATATGCAAACTGGGGAAAAATAAGATTAAGACAAATGAGAAAAATTCCAGAATTATCTCATTCTGATTGGTCATATGGCTTGATGATTCCAAGTAGAGTCCTAGAGAGACCATCTTTATTACAGCCAAATTTATAAAACCATCAACTTTGTCTTCTGATGTATCCTCTGTATCAGTGTTATCTTTGGAGTATTAGTTTTTGATCATCTTCATCTTAAATAATTTCTGAAGTTGCTTTCATTCTCCATTTGACCATTTTAATCATCAAGCAAAATGGGTAAATAAATGAATATCTTCAAACAAGTTATCTTGGAATTTCACTGTATTTTAGATTTATTTTTAAGTTTGGAAAAAGTGGCTTTGAGGTACAGCATGGCAAGCATCATGAAGGACTTGATAAATAGTGTTTTTTTTTTTTTTTTTTTTTTTTTTTTTTTTAAGGCAGAGCAAAAGATCATTAAATCACTCAGATATTGAAGGTCACGAGAAAGTCTAGCATGTGTTTTGCCTGTTGGGCTCATGCCAAACAGATAGACCTGTCTTCATCTTCAAGAGCTTTTCAGAGGATTTCTCCCCAAAAGAGATATGATCTCCACAGTGTGAGAAACACCTTTGCAGAGAAAAATGAAGTAGCTTCCATACCAGAGTTAGTTTTAGAATGGCAATTATAACTTGAAAAAGATGTGGGTCTTTCTCTGCCAAAGGACAGAGAAATTCTAGTAGTGTTTATTTTGGGTCCTAGTAATGGTATCTGAACAAGTTAGATTAACAAAGAGCCTCAATAAAGGATTTAGAGTTCTAGAGAAAGGGAGGGAACACCAAGTAAATGGAGTAATTTTAAAGCAAATGCCAGCAAAGTCTGAATCTCTGCACCATGTAGGAGCTATCCTATCATTCATGTGAAGTATGTTTTGTTCCTACCTCAGGCAGAAGACATATGGAACTTGTCTTCCTTCTTTCCCTTTCAGCGTCTACTGGGGATGCTTGAAACTGTCCTCTAGAATGTGACTAACAGAAACAGTGGTGAAGTTCTGCCAGTCACACAAGTTTCCCTCTGTAAGCTTTTAAAAATGCCTGCCAGTTACCCAGTGGCATTTCTACCGTAAAATCTTAAGGCCAATCTATTTCCCTTCTTCCTTATTTTCTTGGTTTCAAATATATTTCTTATTGCCAATGGAAATACAAATTAGAAATTAGAGAGCAATGGTATCACTTGTCTTTCTTGGTTAGTAAAGAGCTCCTGAAACTCAGACAGGATACAGCAATTTCATAGGGCATTTAATCATTCTGTCTTGCCAGTTGTTCCAGCTACAGTCAGTTTTGTGGCTTTTGATAGTGGCTTCATGCCCAAATAGACTGAAAATCAAACCCAAGTCATGGAAAGACACTCTTTTCTAGAAGAGACCACAAATCATAAGTTTGTATCTTCTATTATCTTTCATGACAGGTGGTTTTTTGGTAGCATTGCTCACTGCTTCGTTAATTCTTTGAGTCTCTTAAATCCAAGTTATCAAATGAATTTAGGTGTGGCTGCTCAAAGTGGACTTCAATGACAATGGTACATATTCCTGTTTTCTTTAGAATACTATCACCATTACCACCCCACCCCTCAATTCACAATAATTACAGAAGTTAAGTATCTTGCTTCTGGGGATCAGGAAATAAACAACTTATACAACTCATGTTTCATGTCACCAATTCTTAAATCTTCTCATGAGCTTTGTACATAGTGCTAAATCTTTTCCAGTAGCCACACAAACATTAACATATTTTAAAGGAGTGACAAAGTCACTGTAAAGAGAATTTTTTTTTACCAGTTCTAGAAGTATCAAAGCAAGCATTTAGAAAAATTCCAATACTGACAATTGATTTTTTTGTGATATTCTTAATTATAGCTTTATTGGGATGCAATTCACATACCAATTTACTGACTTAAAGTATAGATTCAATGAATTTTTAGTAAGTTCACAGAGTTGTGTTAACTGCCACGATATCAACTTTAGAACACTTTAATCACCCCAGAAAGAAACTGCATATCCATTAGCAGTTATTACTAGAGCCCCACTCTACCTCTTGCCCTAGGTTGGAAACTTCATATAAATTGAATAAAGTATTCTTTTGTGACTGGTTTCTTTCACTTAGGGTAATATTTTCAAGGGTCATCCTTGTTATAACATGTATCAGTGCATCATTCTTCTTTTTTTGCAGTGGTGGGGATTGAACTCAGGGCCTTAGGCATTCTGGACAAGTGCTCTACCACTGAGCAACACCATCTAGCTCATTTTAAATTTTATTTTTGAGACAGGGACTTGTCTCTGTAAATTTCCCAGACTAGCCTTGAACTTGGAACTTTTCCTGCCTCAGCCTCCCAAGTTGTTGGGATTTTAAGTGTGTGCCACTACATTTATCTCATCATTCATTTTATTGTAGAATAATATTTTATTTGTTGAAATATCCATTTTATTTATTATTAGTTGATAGTAATTTGTATGTCCCCAAAGTAGTCATAATACTGCTATGAATATTGGGGTACAAGTTTTTGTTTGGACATACAAATCATATTTGGGCACACACATTTCATTTCTTTTGGTATATACCTAAGAGTGGAATTGATGATTCTTATGCAAACTTTCTGTTTCTTATTTTGAGGAATTTTAAAATTGTTTTCCAGGAAGTCTGGATCATTTTACGTTCTCATCAGCAGTGCATGTGGGTTAGAATTTTCTCCACATGTTTGCCAGGCTTATTATTTTTTATTATAGCCATTCTACTGGGTATGAACCATTCATTGTGGTTTTGATTTGCATTTCCCTAATGCCTAATGATATTGAGCATCATTTCATGTACTTATTGGCCTTTTGTTGTATGTCTTTTTCTTTGGAGAAATGTCTATGCATGTCCTTTGCTCATTTTAAATTTTAAATCATCTTTTTATTATTGACTTTTGAGTCCTTTGTATACAAGTCCCTTATCTGATATTTATTTGAAAAAAATGTTTTCTCCTGTTCTGTAGATTATCTTTCCACTTTTTGGATGGTTTTTGTTTTGAAATACAAAAGTTTTACATTTTGATAATGTCCAATTTATCTGGTTTTTTGGTTATCATTGCTTGTGCTTTCATTGTTTTATTCAAGTATATGCTGCTTTTAGAGATTAGTTTTAATATTCAGATTGAGTACAAGGGTAGACTTTGGTGTTGTGTTTATTTATTTTGCTGTCTTTTCCTTTAATTCTAACTCTGTCATTGACAAATTATTTAAGCATCCTAAGCTTCAATTTCTGATCTATAAGGTGGATACTAAAATTGGATACCAAGATTTATCTCTGGAGTTGTTGTGGGCATTAGAAGAAATAATGCATATGAAATAGAATTTTTCATGGGTGTCATAATACTCTATTAATGTTAACTATTATTAGTGTTATAATCCAAATAACAAACTCTATTACTCTGAGAATTAAAGCAAAGCCAAGTAGTATATATATATAAAGCACATAATAATGTACATTTGTAATGTTTTATAGACAATATTGAATTTGGCTCCCATGAAAGCCAGGTAATAGTCATGGTACTTACCTCTAGCAGGATCTGCAACTGAGAGGTAAATATATTGGATGATGAGAAAATTTCTAGTGTATTTGAATTTGTCTACACAAAGTAGTTTAGAGCAATTTCTACTTTGTTCCTTAAGTATTAATTATTTCATGGGAAAAGGAAAAGGTTTAGTCTTTTGATGTATTAATACATCAGATTTGGAAGAAGTGTCATACAAGTGATTTGAATGTGCTGTTTTATTTAATTTTCTTTTATTTGGCTAGTGAAATATAAAGTACTGTTAAATACCGTGAAAACACAATTGTTTTTACAAACAAAATCATTTTGGCTTTGAAAAAATCTGATATATGACCTTCAGAAGTTTTAGCAGATGAAAATGTCAGATGCCTCTGTTGGATTAATAAGTCAAATGTCAAATGGAAGATGATTATAAGCTTTAATTATGTAGCCTTGGAGGACAGGTTTTGTGAAAATCAAAGCTTTAACAGTGGCTATAATTAACAGGTTTTTTTCATTATAACAACAAGGAACTCTGTAAGAAAATTGAAAGTTTTGTCCTAAGAAATGAAATAAGTTAAATATATTACTGTGTGTGTTTAAAACAATCAAGTTATAACTTTTTTTTTCTCCAATAAATGTGAAATCTCTTATAGTTAAGTGAATAGGAAAGTGTGTCTGGAATGCTAGGACTTGTTTTTTTTTTTCAAAGTTGGTATAAAACTTGTAAATTCTAAAAATCTGTATACTTTATGGGTCTTTGCTACCTCATAATTAATAATGAACTAGTTTCTGTGAGAGATAGCAAGAACTTTAAAAACTGTCACAATTTCAAAGTAGCCCACTGTATAAGTCCATTGTCCATATATAGTGCTGGTTATGAAAGAAAGAGAGGCAAGATCAGTTGGGGTGAGAGATAAATATGATGGGGCAATGGAAGGCAGAGGAAAGGCAAGCAATAGTTGTTTTTGGTTGTTTCAGGTATACCTGCTCATCTTCATAAAACACCAGGATGTCCATTGATTTCTATGGAAGAAATATTGAGGTGAAATTCCTGACTAGGCACTCTTAAATTCTGTCTTCAATATACTCAGGATTGTTTAAAAGGGAAGGTGCCTGGATTTTTGCATTAATTAATATTTTATAAAATGTTTAAGTACAGATGTCTGGGGATTTTGTCTGTTTGTTTAGTATTTACAAGACTGGCCTTAGGTAGGCATGAAGAACTCCTTTATGGGCAGAAATTTCATTCAGTTTTATTGGTTTAATCTCAGGGAATAAAGTCTTTCTCTAAGGTGACTAGTGGTGTCTACCAAGCAACCTAGGGTTAATGGATTTTAGTTTTCATACATGTCTTAAGCTAAGTGTCTGCGTTAGGACACAAATATACTTTTACTGTGGTGAAGCAGCTAGGAAATACTAAGTAATATTAATGATTATAGATGGCAAACTTGGATCTTTAAACTGCTGAATTTGTCTGGTTTGATGATGCTGAGTTATGGAACTCTTGATGACCGAAAGCAGATATCATGTTGTAATTCAGTTTACGACATGTATAAAATGGGCACAGATAACAAAGGAAGATTTTTATAAAAGCAGCCTACAAATTGCATTACTTTGAAATGAGTTAGCAATTCATTTATGGGAATGGTCACCAGGTCTTAGAGATGAACCAAAAGCATTATGCTTGTGTTTTCAGGAGGTTAAAGAGATATATTTTTAATTTCTTAAAAATGTTTTTTGTTATGGTATTGATATATAGTAAAATTTTGCTCACTTGTAAAAGTTAGTGTTATATCTCAATAATTTCAAACATTGAAACCACTAAGTTTAGTAATAGGTGGAACACATCATCTTTCTCACTAAATCTTCTACAGGTCCTTTTCATTCTGTCTTCTATATTATTACCTTTGTTTGAAGCATTTCAAACATCTGACAGCCAGTGGTTTGCTGCATTTGGTTTTTGTCTAGCTGAGCCAATTATTACAAATTTAGGATAGTTGTAAGCTTGTTGTTCAACATAACCACCATTAAATGGTAAATTCTTTAAACTTGCACTTAAGTTATACTTAAACACAGGTAATAAAAACTTAAAAGTTATCACTTTCTAATTATTTTATTATCTATGCTATGAGGTTATTTATGTTCAATGTATCTGAGTGGTCAAATTACTAATAAAATAATATGAAACTGTGTATCTCCATTTCGGCTCAATGACTTCATATGTGGTAACTTGAAATTGGTCATGGTGAGAGTATTTACACCACAGAAAAAGGCCAATGCCATAGGTCAGTTTTTGCTGTTTCTTTCTGAAGAAGGAATTATTAAATATTTTCCTTCACAGCACTGCTTGCAGTCAGCTAGCTTTTGTTCTCTCTGCTTTCAGTGTCTCTTCCTAAATGTCAGTCCAACACAACTAACGATGCTTAATTTTCTTAAGTAGCAAAGGCTGAACATAGTAAAGGAAAGAATGAAGTCGGAAGAATGTAGAAAAATGTAGGCTTTGCCATTTGGTTTAGTATCTCTGAGCACGATTTTTCTCTCTTTTTGCTCTACCCACATGACAGGCTTTTCAAATTAAAATCACAGTGTGCTCATGGTGTGGAAGAGGTTTGAAAAGTGCTGTGCACACACAAATTTTTACTAGTAGCCAGCTCCTGTTTCACCTTTTTACTTCTTGGCTTAAGTTTAAAAAGGATCATAACCTAAATCCAATCCTAAATTATTGTCTCTGTTTTCCCCAGCCTAACCGTCACTTACATTTCCAACTGTCCCTTGTGTTGGTCACTGGGATGCTTAGCACCAGGTGGAGATGTCGCCTCTTCCTCAGATGGTGTCAACTGCAAACACAGTGTGATTCTGGCTCGTCTTGTCCTACAGCATTCTGATGGGCCTCATCTATTTTCATTATTTTTCTCCAGGAAAAATGACCAATGGATCAGACCCAGCAATGAAGACTCAATCTAATCATCACCTTTTGTTAAAGAAAACTCTTGTTTAAATGCAGACTTGCAAGTTAATGGAAAAAAGTGACATATTAAACCATTAACATGTCATTGATATCCTCATTAATATCTTAACAAGAAATGATTGATGGAATCACTTAACTTTCAAGCTGAGCCCTAATTCATTTAAATCTTAATGAAAGACAAATTATAGAAACATCAGGAAATAGGGTGGGCCTTACCAAAGAAGCTGGAGACATGAAGTATGAAGAAAAATCCATACCCTTAATGTGGGAATGATGAGATCAGACTTGAAGGCCATGGGCAAAGTTTTGCTCTGAAACAATATCAAAATGTTTATATTTGGCATCACACTTCCTTTTAAAAATTTTTGAATGGCATTGCTAGAATATTTGTTCCTATTATATCTTTTATATATTATATCTTTCCTCTTGGGGCTTAAATGCTCCCTTTTGAGTTTTGGTGGTTTAACATGCATTTTGATACATCACCAAATGAAGTCTCAATGACACCAGATTTTGCAATTCTCTGGAGCTAAGAAAGATGCTGAGAGAGAGAGCATAATTTGGAGAATCATTAAATTCAAGTTCAATTCCTCTCTTCAATACATAAGTGAAATTTCACCTGAGGAAGTTCTCATTCTCTTAAATTTCATTTAGAAATGTCTCTTTGTACATGATTTAATTCAAATTCTTCCCCTTTCTCCTACTCTTCTTTTTTTTTTAGATTTTCTTCTCTCTGTGAAGATTATTCTGCCTTTCCACAATAGTTAGAAACAATGTATTTGAAAATACTGGGGTATCCTGCTTAATTATTTTTCATACCACTATCACTAATTTCCATCACAAATTGTTATTCATTAGATGCCTAGAGAACAGACATGTGTAACTGTAGTGGGGTAAAGAGATAAAAATAAGAAAGTTATGATCCCCACCCTCAAATGATTCAGACATGATAATTAAGTCCACAAATTGATATAAACTACTTGCGTTAAAGCTGTAGTCTCTTCCTTTTGTATATCGTTCGTTGCTGAGTACCTTGTATTATAGTGACACAGTTATGGAAGAATGATAATTAAGCATCTGTCTTCTGTTTAGCAGTCCAGTTTTATTTTCCTTTGGGAAGTATTGTACCATCATTCCTGATCCCTCTGACAAAGAGACAGGCACATATTTCAGAGGTGTTGATGTTTTATACAGGTGTATGTGGTAGGATATGAATTCTGTTATTTAAATAAATTGACTTATTGTCATATTTATGCATGCCTACCTTACTGGATAGAAGTAACATGCCAGAAGATTTAAATTGGTATGATATTCCATGACTATGTTGGAAACCAAATCAAGGGAATATTTATATGCACTCTGCCTCTCTCTGTTTTAGCTGGACCAGACCAATTTTGAGGAAAGGGTACAGACAGCGTCTGGATTTGTCAGACATTTACCAAATTCCTTCTGCTGATTCTGCTGACAATCTATCTGAAAAGTTGGAGAGGTATGTACATGCAGATTTTTATTAGTTGAAGGGATACATTCATATTAATAATTTAGAGAACATAAAAGTAGCATTTAAAGGGCTTAATTCTTAAAATGGCACGTTTAAAATCAGAACATCTTATATTCTTTTTTTTT